>JAAGNO010013819.1:60174-83215 GCA_033439905.1 Ceryle rudis | reverse complement strand
AAATAAATGAGATGCAAGTCTTGCAAGTGTTTTCAGCTTGCCCAAAGCCCAATTTTCTACTTCCAAAGACTTGGTTTTTTCTCATTTTATTTGAAACTATCACAGTAGTAATAACAAACTAAAATACATTCTTCAGATCAAACTGCACACCAAATTTGTGTGTTTGCTGAGTTAAAGGAGGAGAAAAAGACAATAAATAAAAAGGCAAGCATTCTATTCATATCTAAAATTTAATCATAGCTTACTGAAGAAAGTAACTGATAAACCACCTTCCCACAAGAAATTGATTCTTTAATATTTTATCACAGATGAATTTTCATAATAATCTCAGATCATTTCCATAATGAAAAGAAAACAATATTCAAGCCACCTCATAAATAGGATAGTAACCAAAATGCACTATTAAATTAGAGAATACTGACTTCAATTTTTTTTCCAGATACTTTTATTTCAAGCTCTTGTAAAATGATTGTCTATGAAGTTGTAAGATGATGAAATTTGCATCACCTAGACTAAAAATTCTTCTATTTAGACTCAGAAAGATAGTGCAGTTTCTTTACAATCAAGAGACAGAAAGGGATTTCTGTATAATTGTTTTCATGTCCTGTTTTTTCTTAGGTACCGTGTCTGTAAGATTTACCTAATATTTATATAAATACATTTATCTGTGATGAAGACCCACAAATTCATTTGGTAACATCCCTGAACCAGGCAATGCCACATACATGCAAAGAAATCGATCCGCAAGCTCTTAGATGTCCACACATAGTGGCAAATTGTATCCAACTAAATAATACAGAATTTTTAGTAGATGAAAAAAAAAATAAAATTGACTTGTGAGAAGTATAGAGTCTGAACACAGAGCATAACTGTAAGATGATTAGATGTTATTTATTGGATGTAAAATCTTGTAATGCTGCCTGTCATCTCATGTGCTTTAAGAGAATTTACGTTTACCCGGTGACATTTCCAAACAATTTTACTGAATATAAAATTGCTCCATGCCAACTGTTTTGTGACTGAAAGATAGTTTGTTCAGATGCCAGTTTTGTAAAGCTAATGTGGGTTCTTCTATTATCTGGCCATCACCAGGCCTGAAAGCAAAGACTGCTGTGAAAAAAAGAGCTGGATATCCCTCCTCCCACGTAATTCTGTCCTCAATTATCCTGTTACTTTCAACTGAAGAGCCTTATCTGTTCTCACAATGTTTTAAGTCTAATCTGCAGTGGTTGAATTCTGGATTATAACAATAAGACTGAGAATGGAATTTATCTGTTTTACAGACTTCAGTAATTTTTTTTTTTTTTAAATTTATGACACACTCACGATCTTGATTTGACACACCACATTAAAGGGATATGCAAAATACTGTTCATACGTACATTGTTTTTGAGTTTCCATGTCACATTTCAAGTGTGTCTAAAAATTTGGAGGGCAAGGGAATTCTTGTCTAATTCAACAGGACTAGTGAGCATGGGACCAAGCATTCGGGACCTGTTCACAACAAACTTGTATACCGCCAAGTCCTTGAGGTGTCCTTGTTTCTGAACTTCAGCCCAGTCTTTACACTCATCGTGTAACTAAATCTCATTATTAAAAAGGTGAATTTGCTCCATTTCTAACACTATAATGCTGTTTTTAATGGACAGGTGGGCTATTCTACAGGATATCTATAACTGTCTTTAGTTCCAACTCCAACTCAGTGTCGAAAGTACATGATGTGGTTGCAGAATGGGTAAGTTAAGTTTTCTTTCTTGTGTATATTACATATATGAATCTGCCCCATTGATGTTACCAATCTGAAAAGAAAAAAAACCCAGAGAATACAGATAAATTCTTAAATTAATATGTGTTCTCTGAATAACTTCCTATTAGTGCTTTGCACAGTAATGAACTAAATTCTAGCTGGAGCTATTAGGTACTATGGATAGCCAGTAGATGCTAATTGAAATTTTAGAAAGTAAGGAGAAATCAGAATTGTCCACGGAAAGAGGTAGGTGCCTTAATTCCAACATCACTATACAGAGCATTTTTTTTCTTCCCAAATACTTATGTGATTTTGAAGTTATATTGTGGTAGAAGTAATTAAAAAACACCAGTGTTCATTTGTGTGAGGCAATACAGTTTTCCAATTTACCCTACTATTCTCTGCCTCTGAAGTCTTCTGCCATAGATCAGTTGTTGGGGTTTCTAGTAGCCCCTAGTTTTTCATCCAATACGCTGACATAAGCTCCTCTCTGGGCCATCTGGGTGGAGGATTCTTGAAGTTCCTGCCTCTGAAAGTTCCTCCTGTCAGAATACAGTTATTTTCTGTCCTTTTCAACAATTCACATAGTGGCACTCACAAAACCTGTAAGGAGTCTTTACACCAACTACTTCCATAAAAATATAATGTCATAAATACATGGCAATTATTCTTTATTTTCTTTTAATAAACCTGGAAGCTTTCAGATTTCAGAAACTAAGGAAACCACCTATAATCATTTACAAACCAGAAATGTTGTTTTCTACACCTGCCAAGTTTGTTCTCTTAGCAGCAGTAGCCAGGCAAAGTATGCAGGTGCCTGAGCCAAAGAATCTAGAAAAGTGTCACTTGGCCCTAGCAGAGTATGCAGAAGTGTCTCCCAAGGGGAAAACTGAGCAACCATTGCCTACTCTGAATAAATAGTACAAAGGTCTGAACATAAGATCATTATAAGGTTGTAGACTTCAAGGTGAAAATTGACCCTGTAGTTTTGTCAGTAAATCTTTTCTAATCAGTGTCTTTCTGGGAATTTAAGATGAGGAAAGAGGGAGAACAGGAAAAGTTCAGCATCCTGTGCACTCACCTATTCACTGTGTCATGGCCTGAGAGAGATTTCCTTCTGTCAGTTAAAAAGCCTGCATCTCTCACTACCAGTTGTATATCTAATATAACAATCAGCTCACTGAAAAGGGAGAGTGTTTACTTTTCTTTGAAAAACTGAAGAGGCATTTTCAAGGGAGAGAAATGTGAAATTCTAACTCTTTTAAGTAACAAAGAGCCCCATTAACATCTCACTATTCATGTGTTCAATGTCTTCCTTTTTTTCAGCTAAATCGTACTTTCCAGAACTGGAATTACACTGTGTATGTGGTCAATATCAGGTAAATGAAGGGGGAAGATGTTTATGCTACATTTCTTTTGAGAACTCACCCGCCCTAATTATTTTTTATTTATTTTATAGCATCCACCCTGGCTCCATAAAAGAGGGAGCACGAGAAAAAAGAAGTATTAAAAGGTAATGTATAAAAAGACATTTTTAAATAGAAGCAGAGGTTGCTTTTACAAGTAACTTTACAACAGGCTTTATTGTCTATTATTGGATTCATTGTCTGCTATCGGGCATACGCTACCAGTCTGTAAATATAGGACGGCTGGAGAGTGGAGTGTTATGGATGTGCTCAGAAAACTAATACTGGTTATCATGTCTGTTTTAGTTTAAACCTACAGAGCTTTAAACCTTTACAGATCATTTTTTTCAGAGTTCAAGTTTCATCTGTCACAAAACTAGTAGACATATTATATGTATGTGGTATGGCACACACAGCTTACTTCAGCAACAATCTATTCACTGTCACTGCATTTATTGTCTTGAACCAGAGTCTTTTGAGTTAACAGACATCTTACTAAATGCAAAACACACAAAAAACCCATGCTAAATCGAAAGCCAAATTAGTGTGAGTTCAACTATTTACCATATGCTCTCATTTCCTGACTTCTGCTGGGCTCAGAGGCACTGGAGTTGGGATGGTCTCAAAGGCAGCCCAGAAAGTTAGATGGGTCACACCCCCTGCAAATTGGGCCTCAGGGGATTTCTTTGAAAGCAGAAGGCTGATTTCTGAGGGATATATGGAGAGGGACTAAATTGTAGGACCAAATCATGGAGAGGAAATCAAAACATAATTAGCCGGGGCAACAAGTGGGTATGGGATGTATCTGTTTGCAGTGTAGGCAAAAGTCCCATAGGAAAGGACTTTAACTGCTGACTCTTGAGAATTGCCATGATAACAGCTGGACTTTTTAATTTTAAAGAAAGGTCAGTATTTCCAATTTACCATCAAGAAGTAGTTTCTGATGCTTCCAAGTTTCATCTAGACGTGAAAAGATTTGTAAAAGGTGCTATCTCTTCCTGCACACCCACAGCAGAAAGACAGCTTTTATTGGCAAAACCATATAACTGGTATAGTGTAAACCCAGTCTCTGAATGGGCTATTTTGCTGCTTGACCTTTATTTACAGTCGGGTGTAGTGATGTGGGAGGGAATTTTTTTCACACTTCTAAATGATATGGTTATACCAACAAAACCTTTTAAGTGGACACCATGCCTCAGGTTTTACCAACAATCCCAAAATGCTGAGGAATGTAAATCTTACCCATACTTACTCCTACATCTTCTATGAGGCTAGTAGCCCAGCTTGTCAGCATCTGTTCTCCACTACATACCTGATGTCTTCTCGTCTCACCCTCCCACTATCTTGTCTTCTGGATTTCGTTTCATCTTCCCAGTCTATAAAAAAAGGAGGTGAAGTGGCAGAAATTATTCTAGGAATTCCCTTTCCCTTTCCTGTCCCTCCCTTTCTGACTTACAGTGAAGAAGGGACTGATTTACTTCTAGTAGTGTTTCACTATTATGGGGAAGTAACTTCATTCCTCTTTTCTTTGGTCATCATATGTAATTTCAGATTCAACAGTTACATTTTAGTAATGTGTCATAAAGTTTTTCAAGAGAGGCCTGGTCTAATGAGAAACTAGGCTTCACATGGGCTTTAGCACACTTTGTGTCAAAACTAATAGCATTTTGTCATCATTCTGATAATTTAGTATAAATGCTAATCATGTCACACAAAATGTTACTGTCCTCCAAATAATCAGGATTGCTATGCTGTACATGTTTTCTTAGAAAAGAAAAAAAAAAAAAAAATAAAAAAGAGAAGTTAAGATTCTGCCCAACCAAGCAAACCAGTTGGGGTAACACAAGGATGATTAAAAATTTAATTGAGCTACATGATATGTGATTAACAAAATATCCACTTTTTAAGCATTGTATATCCACATATACCTAGGTAGAAATACATATACATAGGATTTTTTTTGCCATTTTTTCATGTCTACTTCATGTCTTGCATGTATTTTAATGCATTATTTACATCTTACAGGAGAAACATTTGGGAAAAGTTGGTGTTTTCCCAGCTTTAGGTCTTTGAATATGCATCTATCATTGTACATTGCTTCCCTTATGAAATAAAAGACAGATCAGGTTCCCAGCAGTTTTCAGTGTTCCTGGGTTTAGTCATTGTTGTGGTTTAAGCCCTCCCAGCTATCAACAAAGCAACCACACAGCCATTCGCTCACTCCTACCCCTCTCTGCTAGGATAGGAAGAAGAAAATACCACAAAAAGCTCAAGGGTTGAGACAAAGGACAGGCAGGATCACTCACCAATTATGGTCATGAGCAAAAGACAGAATTGACTTGTGGAAACAAAATCAATTTCATTTAAACAAAACCACCACCGATTCATGAATTGAATCAGAGTAGGACAATAATAAATACAACCATATCTTAAATACACCTTCCCCCTCACCACTCCCTTCTTCCTGGGCACAGCTCTGCTACCTCCTCCCCACTGGTTGTGCAGGAGGACAGGGAATGGGGGTTGCAGTCAGTCCAGTCCATTCTATGTTGTTTCTGCCACTCCTTCCTCCTCAGGGGAAAAACTCCTCACAGTACTGCCCTACAGCAATATGGTGTCCCTCCCACAGGGGACAGTCCTCCACAAACTTCTCCAACTAGCCTGGGTCCCATCCACTTTTCTTGGATTTGTCCTGAGTAAGATTTTAGGGAAATCCTACAAGACACCAGAATAATATTTTCGTGTATAAAAAATTAGCAGGTTACAGGTTTGAAGTGATCCACTGAAATGTTATGGTTGATTTCTCATATGTAACTTGTTCACAGTGTCTCTTTACTAATTTTTTTTTTCTGTGAATAGTTGTCCAAACATTTTCTTGTTTCTTAATTTTGGATAGTCAAGAATAAGTCTTCTGCAGTTTTAGACATTCCATTATTTCCCATAGTTGTTCAACAGTTCTTATTTCATTTACCTTCCTATTCGTCTGAACAGAATTTCAGCCCATGGTTAAAATTTAAGACCTAAAGTCTTCATCTTTTACAGAGGTAAACATATTAGTGTAATTTACCAAACCTTATCTCTTTTCTGATTTTTCCACAAGATCATAGCCTTCTTATTTCTAAGGCACTATCACAATTCTTTAGATTGCTCTTTGAGCAAGTATTCCCTGTCTTTACATGAATTCATATTGCTATCATCCAGAACACGTCTTTTTTCCTTACCTTTTGGATTAGTATTTTATACAACAGCTAAAAAACCTCCAAGCAATAAAATAATTTTTCCTATCCTTTTCTATGCAATTTGCTTTGTTTCAACCCTTATTTACCACACTGCTACCTTATCAAGGAACTTCTGTTATCAGTGTCCCCACCTAGTCTTCTTGCAAGTAAAAGAGGAAAAATCGTTAGAGAGAATGATTCAGAGAAGAAATAGAAGCTGGAAGTGGGAGGTAGGAAGCTGGCTTTTTTTGGCACGTTAAAAATAGGTGTTTTCCAAAATAATATTTTAAACTGCACGGCATTCTGGAGAAAAGCAAAAACAAAGCAGAACTATGGAAGTGGATCGCTATTCTTTCATTGCTACATTCTATGAGCTGCAGAAACTCAAAGCACACTGTGCTTATGCATTATGTACGTGGTGTTGAGAGACAGAGTTCCAAGTCCAAAAGTGCATTTTCTTATCATCACCTTTAATACTGTGAGCTCTCTGGATGGCAGCAGTATAATAAGCTAATACTTTGGTAGATTATTAACTACTTTAATAGACAGAATTTTATTACAGCTATACTTGACTTTGTGTTTATTTTTTTCCTCTGGTCATACTGTTTCCATCTCTTAATCATAGGGCAGCTGGTCGAAATAAAGTAGACACTAATTCATAATTGTCTATGGACACAGCTGGTTTTTTGTGTGTGTCCCCCCCCCCATTATTTAGCACAAACCATTTACTTTTAGGAAAGTAAAGCTCTTTTTAAAGGATTTTATGGAGATAAATTATAAATGTGGTGGCTTTTTTTTTCATTCGTTCTTTGCCTTTTATGACTGCAGCTTTGTCAAAACTTTCTGTGCTGCTGCTGCTTTTCTCAGAAGAGTCCTACTGATCCTAGTTCTTGTCAGATGACTGTACAGGGCTACCTTAGTAGGGGAATTGGTCTTTTATTAAGCATCTCAGCTCCCCTGCTTCTCCTTTCTTCTTTTATTTTGCAAGCAGTTCTGAGAATTCAGACCCCAATTTATTTATAACCTTTTCTCAACTTAACATACAAATAAGATTACTCTTGCTCCAACTAGCACTACTTGATTGTCATAATTTTGACCTATTTCCTGTGTTCAATTGCTTCTACTGTGTGAAGCAACATTAATGGTAGTACTGTTAAACAACTCTTCCAAATTAAAAACCACAGTGGTAGCAATCCGTGCAAAGACCACTAAACTTAAACAGACGTCCCTTCTCTTAAGAATGAAAATGAAGAGGAAAGCAGGAAATCAAAGCTGCCCATGCCTAGTCCTGCTTTTTTGAAGTCTGTGGGAGTTTTGCCACCAGTGTCAGTGAAGCAGATTCAAGCTTCTGCATGCTGTGTTGGGTGCTGTGTTGCTTAATGGAAGGTTTAATGCCCTTGGATAAAACTTAAGTGAATTAGAGTCTGTAATAGTTTTAGACAGGAGTTAGCAACATCAGAGAAGCATAATTTTGCTTTTATAGTCCTAAGTATTTTTACCAAGTAGCGTATTAGGCTTTTTAATTCTTTATAGATTATTTCAAATTATTTGTTATGAAATAATAATGCTAGTCTTTTTATAAAATACATCCATGATGCCTATTCCTATTTTAAAAAATTTCTTGGTTTCTTCTGGTGAGGTTTTAGGAACAACTTGGACCTGACCCACCTCTACTCCCTCTAAATTCAACTTTGCTGTTATCAAAGGCAGTAAGGGACAGCCTTGACCAGTCCTGAACAACATTTTAAAATACCACATACAGTGTACTTTCTGTGTAATATTTCTGCTTGAAAAAAATGACCAACAAATTGCCAAGCAGAAATCCGTGGCTTTCTCCGCAATGCCCTGTTGGCATCTTGTGTCCATGACCTAGACAAAAGAAAGCCTTCATCACAGATGGAGGAATGTGAGAATTCCTCCCGAATGACTGAAGAATGATCCCTTCTAAGTCTCCTGATGGAGCTGCTTTCCCTTGATCCAGCTTCCAATGCCTTCCTTTATCTTTCTACTGACTTTTAACTGGATTTAGTGTGGGCCTTACATTGTTAGATCCCATTTTTAGGAAAGAAATGCACTGATGTGGGGGGGAATTATTTGTTGTTTCGGAATATAGTTCAAGCATAACCAAAAACTAATTTCAGCAAAGACCAGCTGTTGAAATGTGAGGGATTCCAGCCCTTTCTGTTTTGCCTTTCTGCTACATTCTCTAATGACAAGTAGTCTTCATATCAAATCATCACATAAGTGCTTCCTGTTGAAAAGCCATAGCTGTTGGTATTCCCACACCAGATCTGCAAGGAGGAGCAAGACCAAAGGACACAAGCACAGGCACAGAGGTGTGACCATAGTGCTCACAGCACTGTTCTGATATAATGGCCATCAACTTAAAAGGAAGGCTTAGGGTACTTTTATTTTTAGTAGTCCAAAGAGTAGTTGCAATTTTTATTTTTGTGTACTGAAGTCTATAGGTTTTTTCTATAACATCACATTCTGCTGAAGAAGGAACCTCTTCATCCTTGGCATTAGCTTGGATATGTCTATCATCCCAGTCCTATTTTTTTGTTCTCTGTTCTGAACACTTTATTGGTATCACAGTCAAAATCACCTCAAGTAGAAGTCTATCCACAACTCATATGCTTTTGTGGAATGCTTTTAATTTGTCTCTACTTTCATATTTCTTTTTGTATCAGTCTGTGTGTTTTCTAAAATTTTGTCTGCTGTCTGTGTTACATCTTTATTGAGTGACTTATGCATTAGTCAGCTCTTTTTTATCTGTCCAGTTAACGTGAAGAAGTTAGCAGTCTTTACAGGTGGCTATGTGGGCCTACCTGTGCTGCCAGTCTTGGCTTATTGCTACCCATTGTTGCTTATCTTCAAAGACAACATAACAGCAAGATTGGTAAAGAATTAATGTTGACATCTTAAAACCTTTTAAAGTATGCAAGGGTAGTTAGGAATGAAATTCCCAGTGACTTTCAGTGGAAATTTAGATTTCCTGAGTAATTAGGTTCTTTAAAAATTATTTTTTTTATGTACTTAAAGTGAAGTAACATTAACTACAGAAGAAATTAATAGTAATTAAGCCATTTGATAACCACTACAATTCAGTATTGTTCAGCCTGCCTAGTACAACTGAAATGAGAGAAGTATGCCTTGCAAATGATCTACTACATATCTTCAGGTGTGAGACAGTCTGTGCCACACGATTCACATGGTTTGTTAATCCTTCCTTCAGGCTCCTCTCATCATGAGTGAGACCACAGCCCATGTGTAGGCACACTGTCCTGGAATAGCTCTGAGTCACACTGCCAGAGAAGAAAGCTGGCTTTGTGGTATGTGCCATGGCAGCGCAGGCACCATCACCACCTCCTGTGCCTCTGATGAGGATGCAGCTTCCTAAACTCCTCTCTCTGAGCCAGCTTAGCTTGACAGACGAGGACAAAGTAGTATAGACCTCAGTCTTCCCCTGCTTTTCTGCTTTCTCCAGCTGCCAGCATTTTGGTCAATGAGAAGAGAGGCATAGATACTGATCCCTGTTGTGTTTACCTACACCACAGTCCATATTTTTATATTGACTTTTATATTACTGCAGTAATACTAGCAGTACAGTGTACTGTAACTGATGTGTAATTTGTAATCAATTACTGCTGAGAGAATCTATCTGCTTTCATGCAACTTTCCATAAAAGGTGTAAGGTTGGTGTAGCAAATCCAGTGACACCAGCAGAGCATGGTAGTGTTCTCATTTATTTGAGTGTCGACCTATTGTTTCCCAAATCAATAATTTTGTTCTTCATCATTAAAATGGGGTTTTTTTGAGATTTGAGTGTGACAAAAGTAGAAGGGATCACTCAGCTTCATGTTGTATCAGCTGTCAAGTTAAAAGGTATTTATTTACTCTGCGAAGCTAGCATGACTTATTCTGAAAAGTTTATAGAAATTGTTTTCATCATACTATGGAACAAGCTTTTCATATCCATGACTTGCAGTCTAAGAGTTTCTCAGAACACAAATTACAAAGTAGTTTAACAGGTTATTTTTATCAGTGCTTCATGATCAATACTTTATAACTGTTTAACTGTAACCAGTTCTACCTCATCTGTCATTATCCCCCCACAGAATTATGGGTACTACATATCATTTTGGTTAGTTGGGAGTCCTGGAATAAGCAGCACAGCAGTAGCAGTGACTGTTCACTTATGACTTCTGATTTGCAGCCAACATGCTGAGGTAGGGAGTGGCATCAGTATATGAAGTTTTCCTCTTCTGAAGTAAAGGGAACAGATGAGTGAAGCTAGAATCTTTTAGGAAAGATGGTTAAGTGCCAGGAGACTCTGGGGCTGAAGTACTGGAGGGCTGAAGGAATTGGCAATCCTGTAGGCAATTTCCATGCTTCTGCTAAAAATAAATGTCATAATAAACTTGTGCCTCGTAATATATCCGAGATATACAGCAAAAGCCTGCTTATGAACATCCACTCTTATTGAGGCTATTGACATATGTTAAACACTCCATAGAGACTGAAAGGTTGTTAGGAGGAACTCAGTATCTCTGGGATCAGGGCAGGAGCATCCTGGCCAGGGCTAACCAGAATTTCTCTGTTAAAACACATCAGCTGGGGAAAAAAAAAAACAAGTCAGCGGGTAGTCAAATCTTTATCTTCTTCTTCAGCAACATGTCACCAGTGAAACAGCAGATATGTCAAGGAAAAAAAAAGTGTACTGATGTTCAACAACAAAAGATATACCACCACCACTGACAAAAAAATAACCACAAAACACCACCAACCAGGGAGTGTCTGTATTTATTTAATCGTTTCTTTACATATGCAACAGTGACATGTGTGGAGTATTTAGTTCACATTTGTGATTTCTTTATGACATTTGGGCTTTGCTTTTTAAATTTTTTCCTAGACTGAGAGTTTGTTTTCTAATGCCAGGTCTTTTAATACCATTTCACTAATGAGAGTACTTCAGAATTATTGGTTGGAGTTATTCAGTTTTCAGAATTATGTCTGACACAAAGAGGGTTAAATCTGTCATCTAAGAGTAACATCTGTACACTAAGCTATTGTTTTATACTGTACTAGACACAGCACCTCTGGAAAGTGCAACTCTGAGCTGACATGTTAGAGAAGTGTTTTTAGAAGATTTTTGGAAATGAAGTCCTGTTCTGCCTAGGAAGGGGTGTCTGAAAACCCTACTAACGCTCTCCCATACAGCATCCCTATGAATTTTCTCTCCTACTCTTCTTCAGGTAGACTGCATGATCCTTTAGCTCACTGTTGCTTTCTTGCACTGGGGGCCGCTGGTGAAAGCAGCTCTGTTTGGTGTGTGCCCTGCTTACTGTATGTGTTCTGGCAGTGCTGCCACTTCCCAAGCTGCCAGGAACTGCTCGCACACTGCGAAGGTCTGTCTTTATTCAGGCTGCTGCATATCCAAGGGCAAAGCTAAGGTGAAGACAGACCAAAGCGGGCTTGCTTTTTCCTTTTTTCCACATTTTGGCTCCCAGAGAGATTCAATGTTCCATGCTTCGGTGGCGTCACCTCCTATTAGCCAGAGCCAAGCAATGCTCTTGGGTACCAATATATTGTCTTCTCCAGAATGTGTTTTCTGTGTCCCAGGAAAAACTTTTTAGCCTTCCACTTCAGGTTTCTTTAATGTGTCCTGCTAGAAATGCTTTTCTGACATTATCTCCCTTTCAGAAAAGTTATGTTTTTGGACAAGGGTGGGGACTGTTTTATTTCTCTCACAGGAAAGAGACTTGGGCAATTTGAACTGCTTCTTATGCCCAAGAAAGTAGCAGTGGTCTATAACAGCTATTACTGCTCAAGCACAAATTACTCATCTGAGCAATTAGACTTTCCTAATTAGGGGTAAAAGATTCAGAAATGTGTCAGGGTGTTTTTCACTTCATCAAAATTTAGACATTTAAATGTTAGACATCTGTTCTTTGTTAATCTTCTAGTATTCCTCTGTAGTCAGTGGAGACATAGACCCTCCAGAGAATGACTTGTCCCATGCTGACAGGTTTCGTAAGGTGGAATAAATCAGCTCTTAAGTTCCTAAGCCATCAAAAACCAGTTTTTTTAATTTCATTAGAGCCCATTTAGAAGCCACAACACACAATTTTATGGTTTTGTCTTTTAAAATAATCTAAATCTTCTGAAAACATTTCTTAGCTCTTTTGACAACATGCTTCTTTAATGGTAAAATGAAATTTCCCAACCATACATTCATGGCCCTATATATACAAAAATAATAATTTACAGTTAATGAGCAATATTGTCTTGGTGACACTGTTCCATACTCAGAAAACCGGTTTGTCAGATATTTTTATTTCCACACATTTGGCCTCTGCTGTTCTGACTCAAACACTGAGACAATTTTCCTTGCAGTTTTGGGGTTTTGGCTCTTCTTGTTTATAATTCTACCAACAACATCAATTTAGAAGAGGAAGACATCCGACAGAAGCTCATAAATAATAATGGGACCATGGAAGGAGGATTCAAGCTTCACACCGTGGATGTTGATCCAGTGGGTAAGTAGTTTTCAGGTTTGTTAAACAACTGATCATGTTTGCTTGTCCATAAATAACCTTATTCTATGTTAAAATAATCACACATTTTCAAACAGTATGACTGTTTCAGATTGTAAATTGTCCCTTTAAGTTTCATTGTTTAACTAATCTGAGAGTGCTGTGCTCAAGATACCTCTTTTAACACAAACACAGTCATCCGGATTTCTTTAGTCAGTGTTTGGTGTCTGGTTCAAAGAGCCTGGACATTTCCTGACAGCTCTGGTAGTTTGAGGATAAAGAAGTATAATTTACAGCCAGAGCTGTAATGACATTTTGGACCTCCAAGGCCCCTCATGCCCACTCCTCAGCCCTGTTGTTTGTACTCCTGCCAGTAGCTGACCTTAATCAATCTTCTTTTAGCTCTCATCTGTTCCCATTCAACTTCTTCCAGTCAGAGATTGCCTTTCCCCTGGGAGAGAAGAGGTGGGGGACTGGTGGAGTGCAAGTGGATGCAGCATGCATGTTCAATCCTTTCTCTTGAGCAGAAGCAGCAGTATATGTTGTCCCCTGTTGTGCACTCCTTCATTACCAATACCCTGTAGATAACAACCAAGTATTTCATTCAAAGGCAGCTTTGTGCTGAAGACTGGTTGATGAGCTGAGGACAAGAAATGGAAGATGATTAGCTGAAAAAAATTTAGCATTAACACTGATAAACTTTTATTTTCACAGAAAAATGTTTAGCTGAAGAAAACCCTCCAAACTATTTTTGGCCAGATACAAGACCAACTGTGACCAACTTCACATTTTGCCATGGGAGTTCAGTCCAGACTGCATCAAGAACCTGGTAGGCGTTTAAATATCTGAGAAGCTGAGAGTTTCAAATGCAACTTCCTGGTTATATAGTTAAACTGCATCCTCTGTAATTGTTGCCATCGGCTGGTATTGTATTTCAAGAAGATGATTTCTATCCTTTGAGAAATTATGTGTGTGCAGTAAGAGTATGTACTTCACTGGTAAGAAAGAAAGTTCATCTACCACTTCTGTGTGGCATATTGAGGCCTGCAATTAATACCTGTTAAAAGTGACCATAAAAATAGCACCTTCTTACTGAATGAAACGGCTTTCTTCAAGTCATGATGCTTATGTTACTGGAACAAAAGTTTCACATTTGCTACAAGTCTGCTTCTACTATCTGACTTGTATTAGAAATTCTCAACAAAATTCTATGAAGATGAGATGTGTGTTTGGTTTAATCCAGAACCTCTCAGATCCTTAAGCGAATGTAAAAGAAATTCTGTCAAACGAGCACTTTGCCAGTAGTTAGTCATAATTCAGTTTGGGCATAATCTTATACTTAAAGATTTAAACTTGTGGTTTTAAGCTCTAATGTAGGCTTCTTTATGAACATCTACAAAAGATTTAGACTTTCTATCACTATTTCCCATTTGTAAAATGAGAATATTATTACTTTCTTTGATATATTGCCAAAATAATATGGCTTTGATCCCCTTTGCATGCTTTCAACATGGCTATGATGATTCAGTATTAATTAATTTCTTCAAGGATGATCACCATTAAATACAATATAGTAGTCTTTAAATGCCCGTATAGCATCTGGAATATGTTCTGAGAAGACCAGATCTTTTATTTTTTGAAAACAATATGGCAACATGCATATGAATCAGCTTTGAGGTTCTGTGCCAAACAGGAAAACGGCCAGCATTATATTTAACTAACTCACTTCCTCAGCCTCTTAATCTTATACAAGAACTGCTTGATTCTGATTGACCAACTTTTGTTACAGAGTGAGTGGTGCAGAAGTTAAATTGGTTTTATGTCAGAGCCTCAGAATCATTAAAAATAAAGGCTTCTGGCCTTTGCTGCCCCAGTATTGCTTATATTTATTGTTCATTTGTGGTCTGCACAGTACCATTATCCATGTATACATTATCCATGTACAATACCCCTTATTAAAAAACCCAACTGCATTCTGCACTGCCCTATGCTTTCCTTGCCTCTGCCCCGACTAGCTAATATGGAGTCCAGGTGGGATGTATTTTGAGACATGGTCTCTTCTAGTCATGTGCATCCCACAGTAGTGTGCTTTTATAACAAAGGTGATCAACTGAGGAATAACGTCATTCTATCATGTGCTGAAAGAAAGAATAACTTTTTCCCATTCTCCATCCCTCCTTTGCTGTGCTATGATAGCATGCTTGGCTTTAAAGAAAACTGAGGAAAAAGTATGTTTCATTTTGGACCATATCTGGTTATTTTGTTATGGTAGGGCTTTTTAAAAAAGCATTGTAAACCCAAAAATCTTTATACCTGCCTCTCACCTTGGACCTGGATCTGATGGTGACCTTTCATAGTTTTCATGGGTGGAGTAAGTTTTTATCTTCACATAGCTCCTGCGCAAGTTTATTCTGAGATATTGCAACTTGCTATTGAATTGATCAAAGCCATGTATGTCAAAGAGAAATTATAGAACCAGCATCTGATTAGGCCATAACAGAGGCATGTTTGTGTCATACCTGTGTCTTTCCTGAAGTACAAGGCTAGAATTTCCACTGATGCGGTTTATCAAGTCAGTATAAGAGTCAGCTGAGAATTTGTCCAAAACACCCAGGGTTCCTCCTACCTCTATCACTTAATTGATCACATATTTCCACTTTCAGGCATATATATTTAATTTCACTTGAGGGCCATATTGCTAGGAAAACTGTGATTTGAAAAGAGTGGACCACTATGGCACAAAAGAATTATGAAACATTTACACAAATTTGGTATTGTATTTCATGTTAATTTTGTAATTTTTTCCCCTTTAGCTATTTGGGTCTGCAGAATTATACATCATACTGGGGCCAGCCTGATCTTAGAAATTGCACAGGTGGGTATATTGATGTTAGTCTTTGGCTAAAGGAATAGTTTTGTAGATTTAATTTCTGATTACTATAAGAAAGTTCCATTAAGGAAGAATATCATCTTCCTTTATGCTAAGTTGTTTAAAAACTTTCTGAAAAATCAGCACAGAGTAAATTAAAGTAAAACACTGGGGGAGTGCACCAAGTTAAATTCAACCCACTCATGAAAAGCTCTGGGTACCAATTAATGAAATGAATCAAACTCTTCAGGTAATTTAAGGAAGAATAGAGGCAGGTGGTAGCTTGCCTCATTCTGATATGCAGGTTCAGACAAATTTTTAAATGTTTCCAATGCCTGTAGGCAGCAGTGGAAAGACCCCCATTCTATTCACTGGGCTTATCGACAGACATTTTCTGATTTATTCTTCAGTTTGCAAAATACCCTGTCATGTCATTCCGTCCTTGAAGAAGTAATAAAATAAATAGACAACAATTTATGGCCTCTTTTTTAAGTGCCAGTGCTAGTGAAGAGAAAGATACTCTTATAAGCGTCTTCAGAGCACCTTCTGTTCTGAATTGCTTTCCTGGAGAAGCCTCTTTTTCTTTCTTCACTGATAGAGGGGATCCTAGGGAGACTGGCTGCCTAACTTATTTGATTCAGTACTTGCAGTCAGGTTTATAGGAACACATCATTTCATGTAAAATGAACATTCTACAGTAAATATAGCAATAGCTTTAATATGAAACTCAACATTAAAAACCCACAGTCAGTTGCAGACCAAAGAAAGGCTGATCTTATTTCAAAATCTCATTTTCAAATTCCAATAAATCTCAAATATTTTGATTGTTCAATGTTAGTGTTTACATAAGTTCTCCATCCACGTGGCATCAAACTTACTCTTTCACATGTGATTTACACTCATGGTTTGTCATTTGGCACACTATCAAATTTCCCCTACAAGGAAGTTTCTTCTCATGAAATTTGCTTGCATGTTGTGCTTGCCTACCCTCTGAGTAAGGGTACAATATTCTGAAGGAACTTAAATATTTGCAGTGAGGCCAGACTTTCTCACCGAAGCTTAAAAGACTGAATACTTCGTCAGTAATAGTGACTTTGGATGCATTTATTTCACTTCAAGAGTGAAACTGGTTTCCCAATGGAAAAGAAAGGATAGCATAAGAGGGAAGGAAGGAAGGAAGGAAGGAAGGAAGGAAGGAAGGAAGGAAGGAAGGAAGGAAGGAAGGAAGGAAGGAAGGAAGGTTGGTTTGCTTTTTTATTCCTTTCTTCCCCTTTTTTTCTTTCAATCAACCCTTTCAATAATAGTTCTGATTTACAAACTCAAATCAAAGTAAGGAAAAAAAGACACAGACAATGAGGACAGTGTATAATAATCAGCAGATTCTATGAACTTTTTCATAAAATTACAAATTTGATAAAGTGATAACATTTTATGCTCATTGCAAGTACCACAGAACAAGCTCTAGCTTTCAGTAATGAGGATAAACATCTGTATTTTTTAATTACTTTTCAGGACTGATGTGCAATATTTTCCCTTTTTATTTCATTTTACACGTATGCTTACAGAAAGTGCCACTGATATAGCCAATCAGCTTCTAAATCTCACTGGTGAAGGGCAGCAGCTAACGTCAGACAAAGTAAATGATGTTGTGCAGAAGCTCAAAAAAATTGTAAATGATGAAGAAATTGATGAATCTCTGGGTCATACTGTGGTGACAATTTTTTCCAATATTCTAACCAGTTCAGACAGTGTATTGGCAGCATCATCTTCAGAGTAAGTACTTCTGCATTTGATACAAGCTTTTGAGAGCAACCTGCAAGGTTGGAAGGATTCGTCCTTCCATATACAGACAAACAATTGCAGTACAAAAATTAAACTTCTCTGACTTCCATCAGAAAGAATTTTCTAAAATAGATATACAAATATTTCTCTTTGTACTAAAATTAAGTGCATGACAAAGATAAAGTATTCATGTGGAAGCCTCCTGCTACATGATACAGCACAAATATCTGTATTGTTGGAAAATTATTTCAGGACAAGTGATATGTAGTCAGTTTCTGTCAATCAGAAGCTTTTGTTTTAAATAGAGATACAGAAATTTACAGCCTGGCAGTCTCCTTGTGAATACACAGATGGGTGATAGAAACACAGTCAATTACAAAAGTCATTTTAAACATGGGCTGCATACAGAACATAGTTTGGGGGGGTTTTTTGATGTGTTCAGTCTTTAGAATAATTTTTTTTTTTGGTTTTAGGGCTCTAAAAACTATAGATGCCTTGGCTTTAAAGATCCAGTTCACTGGACCATCCATGAGTATTTCAAGACGAAACCTTGCACTTGGAGTGTCCTCTATTAACTCAACTTCATTCAAAGGTGGTTCTTTCAGTGTCAGTCCACAGAATAATGCATCTGATTTCCAGGTATGGAACAAGCAGTTGCATTTGAGTGTGAAATGTGCCCGTTGTTCCAAGTGTGTTTACTGTGGTTCCTACAAAACCACTTACAACTCCCGATTCTCCCCCTACTTTCTGTTTCCTTTTTCCTGCAATCATCCAAACAGATTAATGTACAATTTCCTTGAGTGACAGGAAACACAGAAAAATTCACATTTTCAGTACACATGAGAAGTACTTTACTTACAAATCCAGAACAGACTTTATCCTTTTCAGTTTGTTTTTTTTTTACTTATGAAAAGGGAAAATAATCTTTAACAGTCTGCTGTATTACCCATTGTACACTAACAATTCCATTGATGCATTTCAGCTTGACACCTAAATGTAGGTATCTACATGCAGATTTTTGCAGATACAGTAGATCTTGAACCTCCCAGTATAGTTTAAACACCTGCTGCTAACACAGCCTTAAGGCTGATTCAGTTGTCCACATGTAGGTTGATAAGCTTGAGCCATTTGCATTGTCTAAGATGGTTCAAGACATTCATGTGGAGCTTGACCAGTCTAGACATGAAAAATAAAATAAGGACAGATCACTCAAAATGCAGAATGTTCTCCAGTGCTACAGTGTCTGGAGAGGCTGCTATATATAAGATCTTTATTGTCACCTCGGAAGTATTTTTGCTTCTTTTTTTTTTTCACAAATAGAAAATCTCAGATATCTGAAAGTCATGAAATAGCATTTGAGATACACGTGAGCACCTACTGGGATTTTCCAAAGGTTCTATTGAAGTCAGGAACAATGAGTTGTCAAGACTTTTAAAATTTCATTATATGCCTATCTGCATCTTATGGTAAAAATGTAGTGCAATATGGGGTTTTTTTCACAGTTATATAAGAAGTCTATGGCAGTGGTAATCTCAGTTTCTCGGGAGTCTAACTATTTAAATACAGTGAGCTTTATTTGGAGAAACACTTAGAAAAGCTTAAACATAGAGATAAAAAAAAGCTACTATCCTTTGGGCCACAGGAACCAAAACTGAATTAAAGGAAAATACAGCATTATGAAAATGGGTAAATACTAATCATTAGATTAGAAGCATCTTATGGAACCAAATTAATTCCCACTGCAAACTGGCAAGAAATCAATCCTAAAAAATGTCTGATTATTTTATAAAGTACGTAAAAATCAAAAACAGTAATGAAGACAGTGCTAGAAAAAGTAGTAGTAATATAATGGGCTGCAGGCCTTTTACATGCCTTGTATATAGACTTTGGATCAAAACTCAAATGTTAGTTTGAATAGATACACATGGATTTAATGTAACTGAGTTTTTGCAAATTTATATTCATAGACATTTTGGCTAAAATTGCTTTGAATCAATTTTATTATAATTTTTATATGATTGTAAATATCTTTTATTTAGCTCTCTTGTTAATGAAGCTCAATAGCTGGTTGTTCTTTGACTGTTATCAAAGGAACATTTCTCCTCCAGATTTCATCCTGTATTTATGGAAAGAGGAAAGGAAAAATTCTGAAGCCAGGTTTGGGATGTTCGTGTGTATAAGAATTACCATCTGTGGATTGAGGACATCCAGGAATTTTCTTGCCCTGGAATCATTTATTACAGCACTGTCTAAATAATCATAAAATCCAAACTCCATCAAATTATTTTTAATGTTCCTATTGGAACACAAGTTTGTTCTCAGGCGTTCACATTTCCAACAGCTGATTGAGAATTCTTAGCATCCTTCCTACCAGAAAAGTCTGCAGCAGCTGTGGTCACCATTTTACTTTCCATGCCTATCAGGAAAGATATTTGCCATCGCTGCTGGAGGGAGATTCCCTTGTGAAAGCCCAGGTTTTTCACCAGTGATGCAATGATCTATGCCAGGCTCATCAGGGAACATTAAACTCTTCAAGCTGTATGTCAGGATGTTTCCAGATTTTAGTTCAGATTTTTTTCTTAGAGCAGATACCAAGCAAATGTATCCATGGCAATTTGGAAAGATTCTATTTCAGTCCCCTGTGGCTTTATGTTTCTGCCAAACCTTTGACTAAGTTAGCTTTTGGTGATTCATATTATTAAATTGTTCCTGTAATATATCCATTCTTTAAAGAAACCTCTTCCACTCTATTTGTAGACAATACCTAATGGGACATCTTTATCACACACACATTTTCTGATTAATGTATCAGAATTACCCTTTGAAAACCTTTTATTCAACTGCATTTAACCCTGTCAGGAGACATCTATGAATCACTTCTTACTAATTTCCAAGGGTGCCTGTTATTCACAGTAAATCAGTGAAAATTTGGAAGCTAAATAAATCTATCAGTAGCCAATGGCTTTTAACTTTCTATTAGTGAATTGTGTTTTTAGAATCATATGTCTGAGCATGAGAGGCAAAAATACATGTCCAAGTTGCTTCTGGAAAAGTTGGGAGTGTGAGTTTCCTTATCTCATAGTAAAATTCTTAAACGCTTCTACTACAGAGCCACTGTGAGATGGCTTGTTCACCTTCCTTTGATGGGAAGGGTGGCGGCACACCTTGAGTCTGCCACAGTGAGAGAGTGTGCATAGAATTGCTGCTGGTAGCTAATGAAGTACAAGTTTGCATCCTCATTTATTTCCTGCTCACTTGTTACACCCCTGTGCAATAGAGGGCTTTCAGCTGTCCAAGACATTGCTAGTATGCATAAAGCTTATACTGATGGCAGAAAGTGTCTTTTTGTGATAGCATCATAAATATAGAGAAGTGACACGTATTGTTATTTTAAAATCTCCTTTCTGTAACAGAAAAACTGGAAAAGCTCATAAGAGAATTAATTCAGATGCGGACATCAAGCCGAATAATACAACTCAAGAAAGAAGGATGCAGAGTGTATTTTTCAGTTCTCAGCATTATTTAGTATGAAAAAACATATCTTGAATGTTACTGAAAATTATTATGACTGCCATTATTGTCACCTCATTATTTCCAAATCATCATTAGAGCAGTGGAGAAGTCAGTTTGGTTGTTTTATCTAATACCTATTTGCAGCAAAAGGCTGATCTCATGCTGGAATGGTAGGAAAATCTTCTAAGCCTTTTTTGGTTTTATTTGTTTACTGTGTCAACTGTTGCATAGGTACAGGTCATTTAGTGTTGATTGGTTCTAGTCCCATGTTTAGATATTTTTTAATGTAAGGGTGTGAATCCACTTGTGGACAATGGATGGTTTGTTTTTTGTTTGAACCTGTTCTGTTGTTTTTATTTAACAGATAGATTTTGAAAAGGATCAGACAAATGCCTTTGCCTCTGTTGTTCTGCCACCAAGTTTACTGAAGAATTTAAGTCAAGATGAGTTTGAAGTTATATCCAGGGCTCAATTTACTTTCTTCAATAAAACCGGTCTTTTTCAGGTAAACTTTAATGTGTTTGAAGTCATTTCGGTTAGGGTGAGTCAAAGCCAGCTGCTAAAAGCATCCTGTAGTGTAATCATTTTTTATGAGTTATAGGAATGAGAAGGTGATAGCAGATGTAGGTACTAGAGACAATGCTATGTTCAGAGTGACAAAATATTCAGAATGTCCAAGTTGAATTAAAGGCAGTGATGTGACTGCAAATTCCTTTCATGTGAGATAATCCTTTTCTCAGAGTAATCTATGGAAAACTGTATCCCAGCTGCCTATAACCAGACTAAAGCAGCAAGACCTCGTAAACAGCATAACTTCTGTTAAAATGCATTAATATAGGTCCTTGCTGTTCAGTGGAGACAGGTTCTTTTCTATCAGAAGGGAATTCAGCCAATAACACTGCCAAGTAACCTCTTCCTTTCTCTTTTCCTTAAAAGAGTTGGTTGGCACTCATACCCAGGTGACTACTTATATTTGGTTAGAAACTGTAGGATGATGGTCATCAGCCAGATGACATTTGATTCTATACATACTATTCTTCTTTTCATATATGTGATCTCTTAAACACACTGTATTTTAATATGAATAAGGATAACAATACTTGTACCTGAAAACTAAAGGTGTTCAGGTAAATTTGATTTTTTTTTCTCCTTTGGGCCTCATCATATGGTAATTATAAATAGTACCTGCATGGCAGATGCCAAAAAAAAAAAATGGGAAGAGTTTGTAGCTTGGAAAAAACAACCAAAACCATACCTATTTAGGAAAAAAAAAATCATTAATTAAGAAGGAAACATTATTTCATAGTGAACTGTATACTGAGCCTCAGAAGATTTGAGTTTGTTTTCCCATTAGTATTTCAAGTGACCTCTGGCTCTTGTGCATCCGCAGAACTCTGTAGTATTGTATTGTCCCTATATTATAATTTTTATTGGCAGCATATCCAGATTCTTAGATAATCTAGGCAAGAAAATGTCCATGACCTTCTGAAATCCACTCCAAAGTATCTTGAACTATTTAAAATAGTGTGCATTTTAAGTCCACTTTTGAGAAAAACAAGATGGATATATTTAATAAATAAACCAGAATAATAGAGGTGTAGGCTTGTCATAATGGCATACAATCATATGAAGTCAGAATGTGTCCTTTAGTAGTGCTAGAATGTGTTTCTAAGGCATATTTAACAAGTCACTGAAAAGCAAAAACCAGGAAAATTTGAGTCTAAGTTTGCAACTACAATTCCTTCCATTTGTGTGTTTTTCAAACTTTTCCTGTGTGCTGTGTTCAACACTATTAATTCAAAATGTGTAAAAACTCGCACTAGTAACTGTAAAAATAAATTCTAAAAACCATAAATAAACAAAGCCTAAAAATAAAGCGCTCCTCACGTCACCTACAACCAAATAACTTAATCCATTGGCAAAAAAGCATTCAAAAAAAACATAACATACAAGCAAACTACCATGTTGTA
>JAAGNO010013819.1:34249-55493 GCA_033439905.1 Ceryle rudis | reverse complement strand
AATGGTCTTTTCAGGTGAGTCAAGTAGGGGATAGTTTAATTCATGTTTTTTCTTAAGGCCACAAAGGATCATTGGGATTATCTACTCTGACCTTCTGCATGACATGCTTTCATGGGCTTGGGGATATATGAGTAGGAGGGAGACAGGATCAGATGTCACATCAGTGTGGTAAAAGGGACTTCTAAAACCATCATATTGTTGCATAAAACTAAGGTGTGTCTTTATACATGATCCACACAGTAAGTCTTATTCACCCCTCATTAAACAAAAACCTCCCTACCTTTGTTATAGATCTCCATCTATTGCTTCTGCTGTGGAAAGCATGCCTTATGAGGAGAGGCTGAGGGAACTGGGGATGTTTAGTCTAGAGAAGAGGAGACTGAGAGGAGACCTTATTGCTCTCTACAACTACCTTAAAGGAGGTTGTAGTGAGGCTAGTGTTGTTCTCCCAAGTTACTAATGATAAAATGAGAGGAAATGGCCTCAAGTTGACTCAGGGCAGGCTTAGATTAGATATTAGGAAGAAATTCTTCACTGAGAGTGGTTAGGCACTGGAACAGGCTGCCCAGGGAGGTAGTGGAGTCATCATCCCTGGAGGTGTTTAAAAAATGAGTGGGTGTAGCACTTGAGACTATGGTCTAATGGGTAGGTAGATGTTAGGATGAAGGTTGGACTCGATCCTAGAGGTCTGTTTCAACTCTAATGACTCTATGATTCAATAGTCCATTACTGGGATATTCATCTTATGTGATTCTGTGCAGAAATTAGGAAATCTGACGCTTTTCTCCTGATTGTTTTTAATGTTCACTCATACAGTTGGAGAAGTCGCTTCTGCATTAGCACAAGATGAAGTGAGAAATCTGTTAAAACAGAGGTTAGCATGAGTTTGTTGAAAAGAATGGTTTCTCCTGTTTCATTTCCACAGATGGCAATGGTGGCTGGAACTCTGTTGGCTGCCAAGTGGATGCAGAGTCCAATGAAAATGAGACAGTTTGCTTATGCAATCACCTCACACACTTTGGGGTGCTAATGGTAGGCAAACTCACTGTTCACTGTTATCTTTCCTAGAAACTGCAATGAAGTTTTTGTCTTAGGTCAAGACAACTCTCATTTCTGTTACTCGAGTTACTCCTTTTGCACATGATTTTAATAATAATACATAATTTTCCCCCTTATTGTCATAAAGTTGTCTTTTCATAACAAAATAGCTAGTGATAAGGATTTGTGAATAATAAAGTTAGTAATGAAAGGATGATGATTACTATTATTATTATGTTTGTTCTTTACAATGGACTAAATAGTATAAAATAAAAAGTAAAATGTGATCTTAAGAGTATGCTAAATTTTGAAAATACTGTGTCACAAAATACCTGGAGTTGAGATTTCTGAGCGATACTAAATTACAAATAGCATATTATCTTATCCAACTTCAAAGAAGTTGCATTAAAAGAAGCAGGGTCAGCAAGTCAAGGGAGGTGATTCTTCCCCTCTACTCTACTCCTGTGAGACCCCACCTGGAGTACCATGTTCAGCTCTGGGGCCCCTGGCCTAAGAAAGACATAAACCTGCTCACGTGGGTCCAGAGGAGGGACACAAAGATGATTAGAGGACTGGAGGACTTCCCCTATAATGGCAGGCTGAGAGAGTTGGCATTGTTCAGCCTGAAGGAGAGAAGGCTCCAAGGAGACCTTATAGCAGCCTTCCAGTACTTAAAGGGAGCCTTTAAGGGAATGTAGTGATAGGACAAGGGGTAAAAGTTTTTAACTGAAAGAGAGTAGATTTAGATTAGATATTAGGAATAAACTCTTTACTGTGAGGGTGGTGAGACACTGGAACAGGTTGCCCAGAGAAGCTATGGGTGTCCCATGATTGGAAGTGTTCGAGGCCCAGTTGGATGGGTTTTTGAGCAACCTGACCTAGTGGAAAGTGTCCCTGCCCATGACAAGGGGGTTGGAAATAGATGATCTTTAAGGTCCTTTCCAACCCAAACCATTCTATGATTCTGTGAAAGGCAGGACATGGCTGTGTGAAAAACTAAAAGAAGGACTATAAAAACAAGGCCCAGTACTAATCTTTCCACTAGTGAAACAGGAAAAGTTGATCTTAATGAGTCCTAAGGTGCACGGGGCCCCTGTCATTCCCTTTAACAATATAATCTGACAAAAATGAACTCCAACTGAGATGTGAAGGTGTAACAAGAGGGAAGTGAATGAGAAACAAGCCTAAGTACATTTGAAATTTCAAGATCAGGAAAGTGTGAAGTTGTTTACAGAAACAAAAAAAAAAAGTATAAAAAATTGAGTTGCTGTTTACAGAACAAAAACAAGAAAGACATATTGTCAGGGAAAACAGTCAGGGAAAGAAAAATGTCCTCCAGTCAGAAAAACAGCTAATGGGGATGTAAAGTCAAGGGAGATCAAAAACCCCCTTTCCTCCTGAGATTCGAGAGGCTAAATTGTCCCTTGCAAATTAAGGTTGCTAAATCTGACAAGATTATATTATATTAATCTGATTTCAAAAAGCATAAAGGAATGCCTTCTTTTGTAAAATGTATAAACCCCTATTTGCTGCTTTCATGAATGGCTTTAATCACCTTTTGGGATGCCTTGCAGTACATGCTGACTCTTGGAGAAATTCTGTCCACTGAAGTCTGTTGTAAAATGTGTAACTTGTACTCTATCAGAGCCTTAAGCAAAGTCTCCAGACTGGAAGGCTGAGATAGGTAGAGCATAGCCTATCAAGGAGATGAAAGAGGGAACCATATAGAGCACTACAGCCTCAGTAGCAGAGTTCTTCTATCATTCAGGTGTCTCCAACAATTTGCATGTGAAGTGGTTTTGAGAGAAAAAAAATCCCAAGATGAAAAAGACAGAATACTGCTGTATTTTCTTTAATATTTAGTGGTTGATTGATTGATTGATTGATTGATATTTTGCTCAGAAAGTGGCTAAAACATTTCTTTCCATCTGAAATTAACACTCTCTGTCCTCTAAAACATACCTGTAGAAAAGATATTTGCTCCTGATCACAGCAATTCTCATAGTGGAAGGATTTGGGTTTTTAACTTTTTGCAGTGACACATAGGACTGAACCACACAAGGGCACCACAAGCACTGACTTTTTCAGCTTTGGCCTTCTAGACTTTTCTTAATAGAAGTGATCTCTTCACAACACACTCAGATGTAGATATGAAAAAGCCCTGAGCTTTTTGGTTTTTTGCAAGCTAAATTGTGTTCTTGTTTTACTTTCCATCACTGAAGGGAGAAAAAAAGAGCTTTCTTTGGGATATATTCAATGAGTCCCTTCTCTTCCTTGAATGCTTTTGTGGCAGTAGGAAATAAGACAGAAGTTCTTTGAATTAAGTCTGTGTTCCAATAGATTTTTACACAGTTTTGACCCTTCTAATTATTTTTCCATTTTAACAATATTTTCTGATTTTATTTTATGTATTAAACTATTTTCAAATAACACTCTCCTTATATAAATAAACTCACATAAGTTTGGGACAAGGTGTAAAAAAAATGGCTTCTACTTTTTCCTATGAAGAATGGCAAGTTTTCTGGCATTTCATTAGTTTATTTTTGCTAGACAGTTTAACTAGGGACAACAGTGACAGTGAATGTAGAATGGACTCCATTACATGTTAGTGTTTGCTCACATTTACTCCACAGTGATATAGATCCAAACGTTTTCATTTTTTGTTGTCCTTAAAAAAGGAAATAACAGTGGCATTTATTCTCAGATGATACTATGTGACAATTACAGTTGAACAGAAAATTGGAAAAAAATCTTCAGAATGTTCCTGCTCCATTTCCAATTTTTTTTTTTTAATGTTGTCTTCATTACTGTTTTTCTGACCAATTCTATTTATAACTGTAGTTTGCATGTCAAAACAGACTATAAAACCAAAAAGTAGTATCTTGCCCTTGGTTTCACCCACAGATGAGTAGCTACATTGACTCTTATAAACTGTCAGTAACAAGAAGTGATGTCAGAAACTCTTTAGCATGTTGCACATTCCTGTATGAATACTTTAATATTACATATTCATAAATCTTACTTCTTTTAAAAGAGAGTTGTCTATAAGCAATGAAACTAAAAATTTTGAAAAGGAGAGATTTTTCCAGAGAAAGACATTTGAATTCCTGGTGCTGAGCTCCATCCAGTATCAAGCTCTATCTGTTGATCCCAGCAGTTATAATACTTAAAGCACAATGTTTTGAAGAGCTACGGGAAGGAACTGAGAAGTGTAACAACTATAGACGAAGTATACTCAGTAAACATGAACTATAATGTCAGGGTTACAGAAGTATTGCCAAAGTGCTTTTGAGTTTTACATGACTAGTTACCAAGAAAGTGGTGTGCTCATGGAAAAGTTATTTGTTATAACTGATGCCTCTTCCTCCTCTCTCTCATAGGACCTTCAGAGAACTGTTACACAAATAGACCCACAGAATACCAAGGTCCTCACCTTTATCACTTACATAGGCTGTGGGATATCTGCTATATTTTCAGCTGCAACTCTTCTGACATATATTGCATTTGAGTAAGTATTAGTTCTGTGAAAAACATCACAAGGGCATTACCTGTAAGTGATGAATAAAAAAAATTAGTTATATGATTAGGTTTATTTGTCAGGAAGGGAAATTTATATTAAAAATAAAAACAAAACCCAAACCAAACAAACAAACCAACAACAACAAACAAACACCTGGAAAATCATGTTCACAATGTTCTAAGTGGAAATGTTTTTCAAGGGGATTTAAGTTCAGACGCTTTCCTCATGTTTCCAATGTGTTGCACTGCCCAAGCCTGACAACAAGGCTAATCCTTCTCAAAATTTTCTCTTCTGGGAGTACAGTTGATTCTGATCTCTAGATTCTGAACAAATACACATTATTTTTAAATCCACAACCAGGTTTTTTGTAAAAACAAAAAAAAACTTGCCTCCGTGAGCATAATATTTCTTAAGTATAAGAAATTCCTGGTAGAACAATTACGTTCTAGAGCCCATCAGAAGGAAGTGGGAAGAGAAATAAAATGAAGAAAAATTGTGAAGTGTTACAACAATTTCATCAGAAGTCCCACTGATATATGGAAGTGACTCAAGAGAATGCAAAAGTTTTGAAGTGATACAGCTCTGTGAACAGTAATAAAAGAAAATGAAGTCATGTCAACACAAAGGAACCATTTTGCCTGCAACAAGACAGGACAGCATAGCTGATAAGGAAGGATGGTTTGCTGGGCGGGGAAAAGGAGGTTTTGAGTTCTAATTGTCTTCAGTGATTGCATTCCTATTGCATTCCCTATGGTATAGTATTGTGGTCCAAGGTTGCAGAAATTGTTGGCTTGCCCCTCAGTTCATACATTTCAATGTGTATCACTTAAAAAAGAAAATTGGCTTTATCTTCAGTCTTCCTAAGATCCCATTAAACAAACAAACAAAAAACAAACAAACAAAAAGTACAAAAGATAAACCAACATGCATTGGGCAATATATTCCAAAAAATAAGCAAAGATTTGTCTATAAAATGATCAGAGATGAGCTTCCTGTCAACTGCATTTTGAAAGTTTTCATTTTCTTCAGATTTCATTTAAAGTGCAAACCACATTCAATTATATTTAATTGGGAATATTTTTTAATAATAAATCCATTGCTAAATTATTGTGGCAGTTAATTAGCTCATTAAGGACCCAAAGAAGTGGTAACTTTCCCTGACCACATACAGCAGAAGCCTGCAGTGATATCACACAGTACACATCACTATGCCTCATTGCCACAAAGAGCTTATAGCTTGGAGATCCCTGTGATTTTATTTACTCTGTAAACTGGTAAAGCCAGCTGCTGTAAGTGGCTTGAGTGATTGCAGCCTATTAATCACATGCACCCGTATTTCTCTCATTAGGAAGTTGCGAAGAGATTACCCATCAAAAATCCTGATGAATTTGAGCACCGCCCTGCTCTTTCTTAACCTGATCTTCTTGCTTGATGGTTGGATTGCATCGTTTGACATAGATGGCCTCTGCATAGCTGTAGCTGCACTTTTGCACTTTTTTCTTCTAGCCACCTTTACATGGATGGGACTAGAAGCTGTTCATATGTACATTGCTCTAGTGAAAGTGTTCAACACGTATATACGGCGATACATACTGAAGTTTTGCATCATTGGCTGGGGTGAGTTCGGTACATGCAATATTTACATAGCATGTATTTTGAAATGATGCTATAAAAAAGCTCTCTCACAAATGCAGAGCACAATCAAAATCAGTATGGCATTTCCTTTCCCCACCCTGTGGCAGTGCTGGTGTGCAGCCAGCCCTCTGTCACCAAGTTCCCCGTATAATTCTAAGCAAATACACCATAACTGGCACGCTCTCTCCAGAGCAGCTCACAGCCTGAGGAGGAGCAGAGACCAGATAAACTGGCCTTACTTTCC
This sequence comes from Ceryle rudis, assembly GCA_033439905.1. NCBI lineage: Eukaryota > Metazoa > Chordata > Aves > Coraciiformes > Cerylidae > Ceryle > Ceryle rudis. The sequence goes on along the minus strand of JAAGNO010013819.1, from coordinate 49,056 downwards.
AGAGAGGCCAGAACAGGAGAGGGGAAATGTTAGTATCATATCAGAGATGGAAAACTGTGGCACACAATGAATTCAGAAACTCTTGCTGTTACTGCAAAGCCTATGGGGATCTTTGCATTGACTTCCAAAAAACTCCCAATCCGGCTTAAAGTTTCATGCTAACAAGTACAAAGCCTATATCAGAAGCAGAAAGAACCAATATTTCCTGAGCTTCTGTGCAGTGTTTAAACCACAGTGAGATCCTGCTGGCCCTTAGCAGTGTACACAGCAGGACTGAAATGGAAAATATAATACTGAAAAATAACTGCGAGGCTCAGGCAGCAAGGCTTCTATTCTTCATTTTTTTCTATATCAGGAATCTGTGCCTTTTGCTGAATGCACATATTGTGTTTGAAATAATACAACACAATACAAAACCATTAACCTCATGGCTAGAGCACTGACCTCCGTCCAGCTGATAATTGATGTCTTTCATTGGCAACTAGAATCCTCTTTGGCAACCTCAGCAGAGGACAAGGACTGAGTGGTCGGAAAAGCAAATTAACCTCTTCTCTTTGAATATATTTTGTCATAGCAAGGATAAGACATGTAAATAAGGCATGTCAGGAAATGTACTTTTCTTTTCGTGTGAGCAGTACCTCTAGGCACAGAGTTCCCTTCTGCATAATTGTCTATTTTCACAAAATATTCCCTTTAACTTATTACTAAAAATATATATAGTTTGTTTCATTTTTGGGGGAACATAAATAAGTAGAAAATGAAAAGACATTTACAGTTGAGAGAAGCAGTGGAGAAAGTAAAGGTTCAAGTTCATCTTCCCCAGCCAAATAAAGTGACGTTAGCATCTCCTAAAACCAATTCCTCAAAAAAGTCCCAATGACATCCCTCCATTAGATCTCATTTTCATAATAGTTTGTTAATCTTCTTCTACTACACTATGATAGCCTGTGTGCAATTGCAAATTTAATTTTGGGTCTTTGGAGTTTATTTTCCTTTGTTTCCATGTCACATACTAAAATATTTTCTACCTTACAGAACATTATGAGGCTTATTCATTAACACCCATTTGGTACTCTGTACTAAAGCAGTATGGATGGAGACATCAATAATTCAGCTTTGCATGGTGATTTTGAATGCTTACAAGGTTTGAATGCAAGCTGCAAGTTTTCTTGTGTTACAGGTTTGCCAGCCCTGGTGATAGCAATTGTTTTTGCAAGCTCTAATACAAATGCAAGTCAAATTTATGGCAAAGAATTATACGGCAAGGATGCTAATGGGCAAGGAGGGGATGACTTGTGAGTATTTCTTTAAATCTCTTACAATTTGGAATTTATAGTCTGAAAAAAAAAAAAATAGCATTGGTCAGATTGCTTTGGAAAATTCAGGGGTGCATTAAAAAAGCAAAGCGGTCAAATTATTTTCTAAATTATTTGTATCTGGAGTGTGAAGAAGGCTATTAGGAAAATTGGAGGGAAATCTGCATTACCCAATGTCAAGTACAAACAACCATCTGGCAAAAAAATAGTTCATAAGTTTTGTCATGGAAATAAAATTAAATACTTGGTTAAGTTAAATGAAAGCTATACCTTCTAGGTAAGAGCAAGGAAAGAAGCTGTATAAAAATAGTTTCCCTTTGTAAATAAAACAGATATTTGTCAGTGTAGTTCAATAGCTTTCTATGTTTTTCTCTTGATGTTCAGATAAAAATCTCCAAATGCCAATTTTTATTTTTTTTTTTTAATGACTGTTACTTTTTTTCTGTTCCTTGCCTGGTAATACTTCATCATGATAAATAAAAAATGTCAGTCTGTATTTTTATTATACTACCATGTTAAGCATTACAGCCATTTGCTGCTAGAGTAATAAGCTAGTCACGGGTTTTATCACAGTCACATGACTGTCAAATGTCTACCTCAAAGTACTACTCACCCTCCTTCTTCTCCAGAGATGTATGAGTTTACCTTTAGATCAAATGGAAGAAACTTGAGATTTTAACACCGGAGTTCCAGGTTTGCCCATTCTGTTACTAAACCACACAGATGAAAGTGGTGAAGCTACTCATGCCGAGTCTAAACTTTCCATGATGGGATTGCAGTTCCCACAGCTTATATCTGTGTCCAGACTTCCTTTTTAGTTAATTTTAACTAAAATGCAGTATAACCCTCAGATTTCTCACATGATAATGCTATGTACCATAGTCACTTAAGAGGCCACCGGGCTTCATCAAATTTACAAACAGAAAGTGGACGAAGGTTTCATTTAACCAGACATACACTGATTTTCCTTATGGCCATACAAATAATGGAAGATAGTTTGCATTATCTAAAAAATGATCACATTTCCTTTGGATTTTTTTTTACAGCTGCTGGATCAAGAATGAAGTTGTCTTTTATGTGACTTGTGCTGGCTACTTTGGAATCATGTTTCTGATGAATGTTGCCATGTTTATTGTGGTCATGGTGCAGATCTGTGGGAGGAATGGGAAAAGAACAAATCGGAGCCTAAAGGAAGAAATCTTGAGGAACCTCCGTAGCGTGGTCAGCTTGACCTTCCTCCTGGGCATGACTTGGGGCTTTGCCTTTTTTGCCTGGGGTCCCTTAACTCTTCCTTTCCTGTACCTCTTTTCAATTTTCAATTCATTGCAAGGTAAGCTGAATTTCTGATTTGTGAACAAATAATATTTGAAATGTTGTTCTTCTGGGAAATATGTCCAGTGATTTGACTAGGGTACTAAGATCCAATCTCTCTAGGTTTTTCCTTAATACTAAACCATCATTGTTTCCCTCTTATGTGGAATAATACCAGCTACATATAGGTTGAATATCTTAGTTAAATTAATCAATGTTTCAAGGTCTTTTCCATAAAATGCACTATACTATAAATAGTGCTATTCCTAGCTAATGGTCTGCAGTTATCTCAGCCGAGAAAGATGCTGCATAACCTTCAACATTTCCTTTCAATGATTGTCACAAATATGGGAAGCCTCCTTCCTTAATGTATTCCTGTAGGAACTATGTAAAGATCATAGGTATTCTATTAAGGCAGAGAAGCTCATAAAACAAAATTCATCCCTGTTTCAATGTTGAAGGTAGCACAGAGGCATGGGATATTCTTTGATTCTTTAAGAAAAATCCAGCTGCTGTTACTGTCAACTTATTTTTGTTTCCATTACTGAAGTTTTGAATATTTTACTTTTCCAGTGTAGTTCATCCTTATGAAAAATGGAATCAAATGTTTATAAATTAAATAATTATATAGATTACATTTAAAAGAATTTCAGCTCAGAGATGAAATTTGCATATGTACTAAATGACATAAGAATCTCCACCTCCACCTGCCCTACCCACTAATAAAGAGCAACTAATGACATCACAAAACGAAAAACCTAAGAGGGTCATTGGAAGGGCATGTGTTACATACTACGCACATACTGGTATATATATATAAAAAAATGCCTGAAAAAAGACCATAATCAAAACCAAACCCAAGAATGTCATTGGAGGAGCATGTGTTATGCCACACAAATACTGAGATAAAAAATAAATTTTCCCAGGGTCAGCAAAATACCTTCCCTTTATGGAAAAAGTACTTAATGTTGCACTCTGTGGATTTTATCGGTTACAGTTGAGATGTATTTACTGTGTTAAAAGATTTATGGAGCTTTCGTGGAAAGTGAATAATGTTGTGGGTTTTGGTTTGGTTCTGTTTCAACCTAAAATTCGAGGCAAAATGGCAAAAATTGTTTGGATGTGGTGTTCTTACTAAAGACTTTTTTTCCAATGGACAGATTCTGATACTCCCCTAGCAGCATAATGAAGTATTTTCTGTAATGTGCCTGTGTTAGAAATTCAGAAGGGTCTAGAAAGATTAGAACAATAGGAAGAACATGAAAAAAAGATTAAAATTCTGAAAAGCATGCCAAGGATCAAATTAAACAAGTTGTCTGTAGCCAGAATTTCCAGTGCAATCAATTAAGCTTGTATGTGCAGAGTGCACACAAGGTTGACCACCACTGCTTAAGTCTCTGTGGGATAATAGCATCCTTCAGTGGAAAAACGAATACCTGGAAGACAGTTGATTCAGAAGATGAAACTGAAAAACCTGAGGAGTAAATGCAAAAAGAAGAGTGATGAGCTTTTCATGGTTGGTAGTAGCAATGATGACACCATATATTGTCAGGCATGTCATATCAAGCATAGAAAGATAGCAATCCCATATCTGAAAATGCTTATTGTTGTGTCAGAAAGAGCTAGGCAAAGCTAAACAAGGAGGAGGATGTTTAAAATCACACATAACTGATGCAGTGCACATGTAGCAGTTAGGGGACAGAATGGAGCAAAGGAAAAATTAGGGTTTGTATCAGGAAGTATTTCCTAGCAGCAAAATGCATTTCAGTATGACAAGTCTTTCATCAATATTAGCATGAGTTTAATTATTGAGGCCTCAGTAAATAGTTTTATTCTCTCAATTTTTTTAAAACTCCACGAGTATTTTAAGCTATAGCAGCAGCCTCCATCAACAGTTTTCTATGCACTGACCGTGAAAAAGTAAAGTGCATCAACCACTGTTGTTACTGTACTTTGCTATTTCATCTACATAGGAAATTCATTTTCTCTCTTTGATGTTCAGAGTAAAAAATCTGGGAACATCTCTTTTTTGGCTGCTCATTTTATATATATGCCTGGGCAAGCCAAATACTTTCAAGTCAGAGCCAAGGTAGAGCCAAACCTAGGGTCTAATTTGGCTCTGGGAAACAAAGCTAAGGCTGTATTACTAAAGCACATTGTATACTTAATGAATAATTAAATTCACAGGAAAAAAAAAAATCAGAGACCAAGCCCAGACAGGGAAAAGGCAAAGTACTTAATGCAGCACATTCATTTTGTATCACTAAAGACGCATGTGTTTTATTTTTAACTATTCAGAATGCTTCGAACATTCAATGCAGTTGAATTAAGCATCAATTTAGTAAGTTTGTAGCTGTGCAGAAGTCCTGGGCCACAAACAAATGCGTATCTCTAAGCCTGTAAGAGCTACTAATGATTGCATTGAAATTACTCCGTGCTTAAAATAAACCACACACAGAAATATTTTACTAAATGCAAACATAATAGCCATAAAGCAACAGAGCTTGCATATGGGCTGCATTAAGGTATGTTTGCCTTTCTTAAATTGTGCTTTTCCTTTTTTTTTTCCCCATGCGCTCTTGAAAAATTTTGCAAAAAAAACGTGTTTCTTGTCAGAACCTTTACCTAAAGTTAATTGATCTCAGTTGATCTCTGTTGTCTCAGCCTGGCCTGATGGCTATAAGCAAATACAAGTCCAGTTAATGACATGCATTCGTGCAAAATTAGACCTTGGCACTTTAGTGGAGAGAGGATAATTTTATGCTCCTGCATTACCCTGCCATTGTGTTCTACCAGCTGAAACATAGTAGGCTTTAGTATACAAAACTATTCATGATGATCATAAAGGAATTATTTTAGAGGATGGTGCTTAACTACGTTTGCCCACATTATGTAGCATTTATAAGGTATAATCATGAGGGATTTGGCAGTAACATTTTGCCATCAGATGTTCAGCCTCAGGTTGGCTTTCTCCCAGAGAATAAGAGTAAAACAAGAACAGGACAAGACAGAGAACAACGGAAGATTCCACAGCCAGTGCCTGCCTGGGAAGAGCCAGGAGCATATGAAATTTCCAGCTTCTATATTTAGCTCCGAACTATCTCTGTAGAATGATGAAATTGTACCATAAACCCCATTAAGACCTTTACTACATGGTAGATGCTTATCTTCTGTCTTGAAAATAAAGATTATATGATTGCATGAGAAAAATGAACCCTATAAAAACATTCTTAAACACGTTTATTATGATTGCATGCACAAACCAGGTAATTTTCTTCAGAAGTAAGTAGCTGGACACCTAATTAGTACTCGTGAGCATGTTCTTACTGTTTTCATAACCATTTAAAGTACACGCATATGATGCACATAAATCCAAGTGTGTTATTTTCAGGGCACTCTTTAGTGCCAGTTACAAAGCTGGTGGTTTTAAAAGAATACAGCCCACAGTTCTGTAGATATGGAACAGAAAGACATAAATACCTTCTTGCTAATACAGTCTATATTTACCTTGCAGACTGGCTTTTGCAGTCTTGTTGGGTGTGAAATATTCACTTGGTTCAAAGACAAAACCTTTTAATTATTTTCCTTTAAACCAAAAAGAATAATTAAAAGATCCACACTGAGCTGGATCTAAATCAACAGTGTCAATAAAAGGGGTCCTATTCTCTCTCTTCTGATCTCCCAGACAAATGTATAGCATCTAGAGGATGGAAAAGCTATAATAAATTTCCATGTGTCTTAAATGAGGCGTAGATGACAATACAAAAACTTTGAGATTATTTTCCTTTGTTTTTACTTCATAGCATATTTTAGTTAATCTGTTTATTTATAAATATATGCTTCATTTGCTGTTTCTTTCCTTTTGTCACAGGTTTATTTATATTTGTATTCCATTGTGCTATGAAAGAAAATGTGCAGAAACAATGGAGGAGACATCTTTGCTGTGGCCGATTCCGACTGGCAGACAATTCAGGTAAAAACTATTCACAGCTTGCTTCTTTAGATGCTGCAGTAGTCCATAAAAGTCCAGGTGAACAGCTTGCTATGTTATTTTTTATATAATAAAATGTAAGCCAGAGATGTGGAAAAATAGATTAATCATAGGCTGTCACTTCAGTCCTAGCAATTGCCAAGGGACTTTTCATATATCACTTCATAAAAATTCTCAAGTATTCTCTTTCAGTTTTCCACTGAAGGCAGCTGGTAAATTTTGTGGTGCTATGATCATGCTTTTGGAAGGCCCATGGATCCTGCCAGAAAAAGTATATATAATAAAATAAAGATCCAGAGTTTCAAACTCTCTCATTCAAAAGCCAGTCTTTCTCCTTTTCTCCAACCTTACAGTATTTTGACTGAATTGTGTGGACTCTTAGGTTGCTGTAGGAGCAATTCTTAAAAGGCAGATAGAAATACTCTGAGGTCTTTTGCCTCTATCTTTGCTTACTCACACTGTTCTGACCTTCACCATATAATTTAGAGAGACCATTAGAGACTCAAAACCATAGGAAATTCCTTTAGCAGAATCCTGAATAAGTTCCAGAATTGAAGTTCGTCTTTATCTGTGACTCTCAGAGAGAAAAAAGAGCTGTTGGTTTGGACATTTTGAAATGCCACAACTGGGACACTTTGTTTATAGTTTCCTGCACTTTTGGCCATCTCAGATGACATTAGACTCCTGTGTTTAGGCAACTGGATCTTGGCTTACTTTATGTTGTAATGATTTTGGACCATATAATTCTTACTCATATGGTTCTTACTCAATGACCAGGCTTGAAATCTACTGTTGATGTAAGGTGGCATAAACTCTTTGCCTAGTAAGGTAAGCCAGTCTATCCCAGATAATAACAGTGCTCCAAATACTCTGGTGTACTTTCTCTCAAGGCATCCCAGGTTTGTTTCAAGGTTTTAAGTAACTGCATCACCATCAACACTTTTACTTTGTCTTGCTCTGTTGTGTTTAGAGAATGCATTCTCATTGTCCACTGTAAATTATTTATGTTTTCATGCTGTAGTAAGAAAAATGGATTCATGATTTCAAAGAGTTAATACAAATTAGGAAAAGCATATTCATTCATATCAGTCATCTAGATATTTTCATATATTCAGATTCCCCATGGTTCATGCTACAACTCCTGAACTGGAAAACACAGATGGATCAAATTATTTCAAGATTTTTATGCTGCTGTTGGGCAGCTTGTGAGTATGATAGAAAGAAAAACCTGAAGGATTTGAGTGCTTAAGTGGTATAGTTAACATGCTGTCATTACACCTAGAATTAACCAGTCCATCACCACAGGCTGGTTTAATTCTCCATGAATCTGAAGCAGTTTACAGGCAGAACAGTGAAACATAGGCCAAATGTGAACTTGCATACTTATGCAACTGAAGTGTATTAGAGCATTCTATGATAAAGCAAAGAAATAAACAAACCAAAGCCTTTCAACACTATCATAGCTAGACTGGGAAAATAGTAACCTATATCCTACCAGTGATTTAAGATAGAATACTTATCTTGATTTAAATCAAGGCTAAAGTGGCCCACGTGTCTTTGGTTTGGACTTCTCTTCCATTTGGTGAATTTCATTGCAGTACAGTGAGTAACAGCAACAGGACTAAAGTGTGAAATTATCTGTACAAGTGTATGATACAAAAGTAGTTAGAAACATTTATTCTACTGGTATTGGGACACTTGTGATGAGTTTTTCAGTGTCAGCTTTCCTCAGTAAGTTTTTTTGTATTATTTATTTAATTTAATTTTTGAAGTTGTTCTGGCCTATTGTATTAATGGTTCGGACAAAACTCTGCAATTGTGAACTACTAACTACTGAATCACCATTATTATTCATTGTTATTAATAGCTGTAATATAAACCCTATAACAACAAATGTAAATCCACTAGCATGGAGCATCTACCTGAACAGATGAAGCCTTCAAACAATAAGACCTTTGTAAATGCTCCTAGTCATACCTTTCCTGTCCAACCCTTCAGTTTCTCTCTGGAATTGATGAAATTTTGCCATCCTTATGCTGCTACAGGTCTTCCCTGCTCTCCTGCATCCTGGAAAGCCAGATCTTACAGTTCTGCCATTCAGCCAAATGGCTGTTAGAGTGCTAGAGCCACCGATTTTAACTACTGTGGTAAACAGCAAAGTAGATGAAGTAGGAATAATTCTTGTGTTTCTTAAGAACCGAAGAGGCTACCCGACAGGAAAAGGATAGGCTGTTTGTTACAAGTCGGATTAAGAAACATATCTGATACCTGAAATGTTCATAACAGAATATATTAGGCATTTAGTACCTATGGTAATTAATTATGTAAAACTTCTCAATCATTTTTAGATTGGAGCAAAACAGCAACGAATATTATAAAGAAGAGTTCCGATAATCTTGGGAAATCCTTATCCTCTAGTTCCATCGGCTCCAATTCAACCTACTTAACATCCAAATCAAAATCTACATCAAATACATATTGCAAACGAAACAGCCATACAGGTGAGTTCTTGAACTGCAACATAGTGCATCCGTAAATACACCTGTAAATAGATTTCATGTTAAAGGTACAGTACAAATTTCTACCCAAAGGTTAATGTGAGCAAATTTCACCAATTTATAGAGTTGCAGTGTTTTTAAAATATATATTACTATTTAATAGGACATCTTAAACTAACAAACAATACATCCAATACATAGTTCTGATCTCAGTATGTTCCCACACTAAACAAAGTAGATGTGGTGAAAGCAAATCTTTCTTTTTGTATAGCACTTTCACCTTTTTGGCTAAAAGAAGGTAAGCCATATTATCCCATGGTAAATACAGGATAGCCAAAGCACAGAGAAATGATTTTCATTCTGGGTAACATGAAAGCTAGCAGCACAGCTAGAAATAGGAATTGAGTCTTCTGAATCCAAGTACACAGCTGAATATCTTGGTCAAACTGCTTCTGTTTAACTGTAACAGACTTATGGATAAAGTGACAAATGGAGGCTACTTGGAAGTGGATAGTGTGTTTCCACAGTATGCACTGTCTTTTCCTTCTACAAATAGCATGCCACATCTACTGCTTATTTATTTACAAGTCAGGGGTATATGTAATAAAAGGCATTATCTGTATTCTAGTCATGCTATAAAAATTTACTTAGTTTAAGAACACTAAAGGAACACAAAAAGAGAGGAGATGGATTTGCAAGTCTGTTTTCTGTTGTATGAGATAATATTTCAAAAATCACCTCAATAGTTAAGATTTTTGGTTACTGGGGTTTTGTGAACTCACATTTTTGTACTGTATCAAGTCACTTAATGTTAATGCAGAATCCTCTTCCAACCATAGCAGAAATAAAGTCTGCAAATTTATTTAGCCCAAAGATGTATTTTCTTGCTTTAAAATATTTGTTAGAAGCAATGATTTGGATAAGAAATAGATTATTTTTACCAGAAGAAATGTTCCATTTTTTCTTAAGAATAAATTATTTTCAGAAGCCCGAAGACCTCATTTATGACTGTACAGTCTCCTTTCTTGATAGTTCCTAGGAAATACCCTCCTGTTTTCATTAACTGGTTCAGTTAGGCACACAATTTTTTTCTAGAAGTCCCCTTTTGTAGGAATTACATTGTTATTTTCTCACCAGCCAACATTCAGTGCATCCAGCACGAGGGTTTGTGTATCAGGTATTTTAAAAGTGTAAATCTTTTTTGGTTAGTGATACACAGAATAATACACACCAAGTGCATGTGCTTTGAATACAGTAGAAATGAGCAATATCTTACAAGTTCCCTGGTGTACCTGAACTTGCTCTCATGACCACCATCCACAGCCTTGCTGGGAGCACGCAGCTGGTGCCTGCCTCGTCAGGGTGTCTGTCCCTGATGCCATGTCATGTTTGATTTATCATACCCCCAGCTGCCCTGAGCAAGTTATCTTGAGTTCTCTCTGCTATGAAGGGGGACTTCTGTCAGTAATCTTCCACAAAGTGTCTATAATATCCACTGATCACAGTGCAACTTGTAATTAATGGTAGAGGAGGAGTGCATCATGCCCTTTCCATTGCAGAGCATTCTCCATCCTGCAGACAGAGAATTCCCATTTGTACTCATGGCAGATCAACTTTTAGACCCTTGGTATTGGGATTAATGATACACCTACATGTTTTTCTGGACTCAGGACTTTTTATCAGTCTGACTATTAAAGAGACTTAGTACTGGAGTTATTGCAATGGGTTCTTAAAGAAAAACAATAAAACAGTTCCTCTTAAGAAGTAAGTTGAAGAAAAATTGCAGTTAGAAACATGTTCATGTACTTTCTTCAAAAGTGATGAGCTTAATCCCATGCATAAAATACTTCCTAAAAAGAATTGCAGTTAGTTATGTGATCATAATTTGTAATGGGATGGTTTATTGGACATTAGGGAATACCAGGTTTTGCTGTGTTTTAATAATTTTAATACATTTTGCTCTGACCCCTGAAAATGCACATTTTATTGTGATACTTCAAAGGAGTTTTTGCCAATTTTAGGTTTTTAAGTACTTACATATCTTTTTACATGTTAAAATGATTTTTACTACAGCTAAACTTCTCAGTTTGATATTTTAGCTAAATTTCAGGCAAATAATGTAATAGCTACATGTCTCAGCAACTCTTGTTTAATATGGTTATAATGTGCTCCCTGTAATTGACACAAGCATTCATGTGTTTGTGGTATAGATAATGTCTTCTAAGACCCTTTCTTCATCAGTGATGGAGCATTACAGGTAAAGTGAGAACTGCTTTTGTTGAATGCATGGTTTGAACAGGGTGGAGGGCTGCTGCTTGCATGATGTCCTCATTGACACAAAGGACTTTGCTAATCAAACAGAAATGCTGCTTATTTCTCACTATTACATCTTGCACCATTGATGCTGAATCAAAGGATAAGTATGCTTCAAACTCGGGGTGTCTGTACTCTGCATGGGGCATGAAGCATTTGGAAGATACCATTTTAGAAAATGGATCATGTCCTGACACTGATGCCTGTGTACAGTCATCTGAGGAAAGAAGATTAGGCTGAAACACCTATACACAAAGCATACAATAAAAAGCCAAACCAATCTGATAGAAGACTAGAATTTTTTTTTAGTGTTTTTAAAAGCTACTACATGAATTTTAAGATGCTGTATTTTTATTTGGTATATGACTGTTATGGAATTAGTCTTCTAAGCTATTGTTATTGCATATCCAGTCACACCCAAAATAACTCTGAATGAGAAACTGTATGTGTCTGAAAGCCATGCTGTGAACTGGTGATAGACTGCAGAATGCACCAAGACACGGATATTGGGTGTACCCTACTGGGTGGATGAGAAAACTCACTTGTGGCTTTGTTGTCTATGAATTTGAAACAAACTTGTGTAGATGGTACTTAAATACCATATATAATGCTTCTGGCTCATTAATCTAAAAAAAAGAAGCCCTCACTGGTCTCAAAGGCCTTACATAATCCTTGTGCATGCAAATTTAATGTGGAAATAGCTGCTATTTAACAATGCAATGATGCCTTGTGAAAAAAAAAGTGCACATATTTGCAAGTAATTTCAAAAAACTTCCCTTAAGACTAATTAACGTTTCATCTTTGTAATAAGTAGAATATGTATTATGCTTAAGTTCAATATGTAGAAAAACTTCAAAATGTACTACCATTGCCTAGTAAATGCACACATTTGACACGCACACAGTACTCAGCACTTTACCAGTGGGCATGGAGTTATTTGCTGGAATTCATGGACTTTGTTGCGTGCTTTGAAAAAATCATCCTGATATGCCTGAACACACCTGTTTCTTTTTTCATGAGTGAAATTGTTTTGATTTCTCACTCTGCAATCCATTTCTCCTTTGCAACATTTTATACTCTTTTATGGCTTGATATCATGACTTCTGCAAGGGTGGGTTACTTTTCTGTTTATTTTTAATTAATTTATTTCTGCAACAAAAAGTTTTGTATGAAACCATAGTTTAAGCAATATGCTAAAAAATGATCCTTTACCAAGTAATTTTTGAAGGTGATTTAACCAGGGTCTTGTTAACAGACATCAAAAATGTCACTTGTAGAAAACTTTGCTTCACAGGATACTCCATCATACCATCTTGCCATGCTCCAAATCTTGCCTGGGTTAAGAGAATTATTTCCAGCTTTATTCATAACACTGGAAGAAATAAGAAAGCTCATTAGGACAATGTATTCAAGAAAATGAGACACAGGCTCTCTCCTTCTCATTGCACACTACATGAGCTCTACCTACTGACCATTCTCTGAACAGCAACAGTGTTAGCAAACTCCCAGACCATCTGGGAATTTCTTTGCTCCTTTTTCTCTTCAGCTCCACCCTTGCCTTATAGCACTTGAACCCTGAAGTGAAACCAGTTTTCTGCATCTTTTCCTTCTGACAGATTTTTGGTCCATACCATGCACATTATGAAAGCTGGCTGCAGCTCTGTTTATCTGCTTTAAGATATAGGTTATCTTCTGCTGCATTCCACACAGAGTACATTATTTTTTGTGCATAACTTAAAGCCTCTACTATTGAAATAATTAAATCGGTTTACTGTCATGTTCCACTACATGGAAATGTTATTTGCCAGATGTGTAGATGTTATTTGCCAGATGTTGTGGAGGTCTCCCCTATTCCAATGTTTTCAAAATATTTTTTGTTTGTAAGACTCAAATCATCAACAGTAAATTAATATATTAAAAGTTCATAGAACTCAGTTACACTTTAAACAAGAGAGTAAGGGGCTAATTTCAAGAGAGACCTGAGAGGTCTGCCCACAAAACTAGGTGTCTCAAAAGAGTTTAGAAGAAACAATGCCAAGCCAAAAAGTTGTTTCATGGCTATTGGGTCAGTAACTGCATTCAGTGGTAGTGGCAATTGAAAGCATATCTGTGTGGGAATAACACACCTCTTAAAATATGAGTTTGTTTAAGAAGTCCTAACTTCTTGTGTTGTTTTTTTCCTCCTCATAGAGAATGTTTTTCTTGACAAGCCATCTTCAAAATTTGCTCAAGAGGATGGAGAACAGACATCAATCATCCCTGTCCACCAGGTTATTGACAAGGTCAAGGGATATTGCAATCCTCATTCCGACAAATTTTATAAAAATATCATCATGTCCGACACATTTAGTCACTGCACAAAATTCTAACTGGGCTTCTGAGTTTTTTAAGCCAAAAGAAGATAAATATCTACCTGGAACTGAGAATACTGGATGCTGTAGAATGTGACCTGTCTCATTATTTTTTCCCAGTTTATATTGTTCTCCTATTAAGACCTTCAACTTGGGGACTCCTCTCTCTATCTTTTCACTGTTGTGGAAGAAGACAATTTTCCACCACAGTATTGAGTTGTTTCTAAATGTGTGCCAGCCAAGATGGTGCCTGGACAGCTAATTGTAATCCTGTATAAATATTTTTAAAGATGAAGAGCCACAAACCTAACTCTAAATTATGTGGTCCAAACAGAAGCAAGTCTTGACTCCTGGTGAAAATAACAGACATCTCACACAGTACAGGAAAGCTCTGATTGAACAGTGTACTGATGGTCTTTCTTTTTTGCAAAACACGGATTTGCGCTACAATAGTCTTGCTTCTTGACTGTCTAGTGTTGACTGTTCTTTATTTGTAAGTGAATAAAACCCAAACACCAGTTTTTAAGGGTTATTTTAAACCATTTTTGACTAAATAGACCTAATCATGCAAATCTTGCTTACCAAAACAGTATGTGCTGTAAATTCAGTCTATTTTGTTGTATCCACATACATGGAAGCACTCTTATTATGTAGATGTGCTGGCTGAGAAGGGCGTGCAGGTCACTAGTAACTCTTGCAAATTTTAAAACTGTTGATATGTATGGAAATAGTTGTATGTGTCATTTGCATCTGTGCAGAACAACTACACAGGTACATCAAAAGTTTACATAAAGTCATGTTTCAACATTTATTGATTGGTATGTATGAAATGTGGCATCTACCATTGTGATTCTATGTTTAATATTCTTTTTCACTACACAAAAAACCTTTTAATTATATATAGTTACATAAATTACCTTATCACTCTCTACAACTACCTGAAAGGACACTGTAGTCAGGTGGGGGTCGGGCTCTTCTCCCAGGCAACTAGTGACAGGATGAGAGGGCATGGCCTGAAGCTGCACCA
>JAAGNO010013819.1:17088-29143 GCA_033439905.1 Ceryle rudis | reverse complement strand
AAAAAAAAAAAAAAAAAAAAAAAAAAAAAAAAAAAAAAAAAAAAAAAAAAAAAAAAAACCACAAAAAAAAAAAAAAAAAGGGGGGGGGTGTGCCAGCATCCCTCCCTACCACTTTTCCCTTCAATAGCATAGGGACAGATCTGCTCTCAGCTGAGTCCTCTGATCCACATACCCCATGGCATGTATTACAATGTCAGCTCAAGCAAGATGCAGAAAGGCTCAGCTACATGCTCAGATGTACAGCTCTTCCTAAGGCTGCTTTGTCATGGGGTGGGACTGCTGCAGCAGAAAGCTGCTCCATAGGAAAATAACACCTTATTGAGATTAAAATGTCTCACCTGCAATTCTGGCAAGATCTTCAGGATAAAAATTCTGAAACAGATTGAATTCCCCCATCTGTGCTTGTCCCAGGAGTCTCACTGGCATGTCCCCCTCACTGCACACCTGTACCAGCACCAAGTTGGCACATATCTTAGGGGACAGGGGTGGTCTGGTGCAGATAGGCTGAAAAAGGCAGGGAAGGACATGACCTGCTTTAGCTTCACTATAGGCATGGCTGCCCTCACCATGGGAAGATGGACCAGTAGGAAGGCAGGCCCAGGAAGAGGCAGGATTTGAAGTACAAGACTAGTATGACAGATGTCATAACACCATCACTTTTCCAAAACACTTGCAGTGTTGCACAAGTTCAGAGTCACAGCACAGCTGCATTTCTAGCACATTGCCTTTGGGTGAACCTAAATGAGCATGTCTCTGCAGAAGGCAGGAGCCAGCGTGAATTACCTGCTGTTTCTCTGTGCTCCTTACAACCAGGGCTCACTTCCAAGGAAAGCAGAGGTGCCAGCATGCCTCTCTCTCAGTCTGGCTGCAAATGTCTCATTGCTCAGATAGGATAACTTTCTAGAATTACACGAAGTACAGGGTGAGCTGAGCGTTATGCAGATGCTAACAATATTAACCAGATCATGGAGCTGCAACTGATGGATTAGGACAGTGAGTGTGCTTGAGAAGGGAGGGCGAGCATGGGAAACCGGCACTTACAAAGCTTTGCAGGGGCACTGAGAACAGGGGCTGAACTATTGTGATTTCCCATGCAAACTGCAACTGAAAGAAATCTCAGAGGAGTTTTGTGTGTGTTTGCAACAGCTCAGTGTTTTATTGTTTGTTAGAAACCACTTTTCACAGGTTTCAAGCCTGTGCTGCCGTGTGTTTAGAGGAGCCCCTCTATGCCTGAACAGTGCCACCTGACTGCAAGCAGCACCAAGCACAACACGTTTTTCCCATTCTGCAAGAACTTCTAGAACATTGCTTTCTTAATACAGGGAAACTCCACTGAAATTAGAATTCCCAGCAGAGGATCTAATAACTTAAGGCACCGGCATAAGTTTTTTCTGAACTCATCCAGTGCAGAGGTCTAACAACTGAGGACATTGCAGGCTACAGAGTATGACTGAATTAAAAACAGGAGTTTTGTGTGTGTTTGCAACAGCTCAGTGTGGGATGGGGCCAGCCAGAAGCCTAGCTGGACCTCAACCTGTGGATTCGTCATCATTTCTTTGGTGGAGCCTTGAGACAGTGGGAACTGCAGAGCAAGATTTGAAGCAGTGAGGCTAATACCTCTTGCAGATTAATAGGAGGTATTTAGGCAGACTGGGCCTTAAAAAAATTCATCCAAACTAGCCCCCACCCCTCTAACCTGATTAGGTGGCAGCTCTTATCAGAGATGAGGAACTTAACATTTATTTTACCTACATCAGATGGAAGAGAAACTGGGTCAAACCTGCCAGTTCCTAGTAGGTGATTCTAAAGATTACACTCTAGAGGTACTTCACTAGGTTTTTAAAGAAAAGGTGAGCCCGTTCAAGCCTCACACCGCACATCTCCTGATCTTTGTACCAGTTTCAGCTAGAGGCACGGTTAAGTGAGTCTGTCATGGTACTTCTCAGGTGGCTGAGCAGAAATGAGAGAAAAGCCGAAGGCACATTCATTGCAGAAAAGGTCAACCTGAAAAAGATCAGCATAGGCAGAAGCAGCCTGTCCCTGAGAGTGTGACTCTCAGATACTGTTGCTGGGTAACAGCCAACTGACTTTAACACATCCTGCTCGTTTATTCTCATTGATTTTTAATGTCTCCCAAAGATGGGTCTTTTTCACTTTGCTTGTTGTTTTCACCCAAACTGATGCATACTCCGGTTCAGCAAATAATCAATCTTTTGACCATATTTTATCCTACTGAATGCTGTATATGATGTTTCCTACATTCAAGCGAAGAAATCCTCTCACTGCAATCGGAGTGGATCAGAGACTAGTCTAAGGACAGTCTATAAACTGCCTCCTGGCAAAGGTGAAGGATGTGCCCTAGTGAAGCACCAGAAAAGTTTCAGGACAGAGGACACCCTCTGTCACTGGAGGTGTCTAAGAATAGGCTGAACCTGGGCTTCCTAATCCCACTCATTTGGGTGCCACCATTAACACTGATAGCAGTATCGGGTGACACAGAGCTGCAACCTCCTGCCCTATGATCTTTAATTATATGTAACTATTTTTACTAACACTGTACACTTCATGAGGAGGAAAGTTCTCCCACAATAAATTCATACCAGCACCCTATCTCTGCAACTTACCTTCTCTTCCCCAGTTTCTTAGCCGTAAGCCCTTTGCCCGTAACAACTGTCTCATCCACCAAATACCTTTACTCTCCCAAACAAGAATCCCACACCCATCACACTTCCACATTTCTATTAATCACCTCTGTCACCAGCCTCCCCTCACTGCAGCTACAGCACCCATCCCCTCATTACTGAAGCCTCTGCTGTAGAATAAAAGCAGAGATGGCCATGACAGAGACAGCTCCCAGCTCTTGAGCATCCTGGCAGTGGCACGGTGCTGTGGTGCAGCCAGTCAGCAGTTACTTGTCATATGCAGGCAACACATGTACTGGAGAAGGAGTTGTAGGCACTGTTGCCGCCACCACCTCTGAGCCCTGGTCTCTTTTAGAGATGGGTTGCAAACCTCTGGGTTAAGCATATGTATCTCAGGGTTGATTTTGACATAGGTAAGTTTGCCTTAAATGGAGGAAAATTAGACACCCTCCTGAGAATCCTTCTGGTTCCATTTCCCTTTTTAATTGTTTTTTTACTCAGGTTAACATTGAATGGGCTATTTACACTAGAAACCAAGTCTTCTGACCAGTAGCTTTAGGGACCAGGTCAAATCTGTGCCAGAGCTACAAGTATTTCTTTCACTCCTTAACCCTTGCACTAAATTCATACAGTTGCCTGTGTGAGCTTCTACCTTGATCATGGCAGCCTGTACCTCCTTTGACTATGCCTTCTAAAACTGACAGGACCTTTATTTCCCAGTTTAAAAAATATTTATCCATTACTGAAGATGCTGCAAAAAACGTTTCAGTGTTCTCTTTCAGAGAGGCTGAGAAAAGAATGTGAGAAAGAGCTTAAGGGATAATGTTAACGTGAAGAAGTTTGGCTCAAAGTGTTGACATTTGCCAGGGAGAGCACAGATTACCTTCTCAAACACTGGGTCTGCAAGCACAGAGGCTGCTGCAGTACTCCCTGTTTAAGCAGCCATTTCAGCAGTTACTCAGCAGGCAGTGGGATGGGAAGGATGTAAGTGACATTGCATATTGGTACCACATGTGGAGGCAGGAATAGCCTCATGCACATACACACATCCCATCCAGATCTGAAAAACAGGCCATGTGTTTCTTTTTCTCTAAACCACTGCATGCACAATCCACTGGAAAAGCAAAACACTAGGTGCAATTGTCCCAAAGTCCAGGATACAGAAACAAACAGATACTTTTCCAGGATATCTGCAAGTAAATGGATCAACCCAGTTCCACATTTAGGCATTTAATTAAATGGCTCGACTTTTATTATTTTTCATACCACAGGAAAAAAAAATTCTTCCTTTGGCAGAGAGTCCTTCCTCCTTAGATCTCAATCTCTGCCTAACAGGGTTTCTATGCACACAAACCTTGAATTGTCTTGACACATACAAATCACAAGGTTTTGGCTGCCTGATGATAGGAGATGTGGTGACTTATTCCCATAAACCAGACATTTCAATGTGTGTAAAGCAGCCCAGATTGTGATTGGCATGTGGCTACTTTCAACCAGCTTGTTTCTCCCATGACTGGCATAATGCCAATAGAAGCATTTTAATATTAAGGTGGTTGTGGAAAAGTAGCAGATGCAATAGCTGAGGAACAAAAAAAAAACACTATTGCTTTATGAAGTGTTTTGGCTCATTTACCCATTCTAAATAGTTACCAATGACTAAGTGCCTGAGTTCAGCAAACAAAGGTTGTTTGCCTTGCACAACTTCATTTGTCCCGTTTGGGATGGATAGGGTCCACTAAACCACCAACCACATGTACGATAGGAAGCTCTCACAGAAACAGATTTCTTTCTATCAGCTGAAACAGGACCAACTTGCTTTAACTCTTTTGTCATACAGTTGTGACTTACTTATTAAGCCATGCTATTGCAGGACAATGAGAAGCATCAGCCTCACTCAGGCTGAACAGAGCCCTCCTACTTTCTGTCTCCGGATAGAGGCCTCAGCCTGAGCCCAGTATTGTGCATAACCTCCCTATATATATTTTTTTTTTGCTTTCTAGCATGGATATCTTTTCAGTGGAGCATTAGTGCAATATTTCTCCAATCCTTGCTCATATCTTGTAACAAAAATGCACAAACAACCTCTATGGGTTATTCACTTTTCTATTTTATCAGGATCCATTTAACTGCACAGCAATAGCTTTTAAATTCAGGTAGTTATGTAACATATATTCTAAATGTAGAGGTAGTAGAAACTTAAAGCCATGGGGCCGATGCTTCACCATGTGCAATCTCCTTGGATGGCCTCTCACGAAGTCTGGCATCTTTTCTCAAAAAGTCAGCTTTTCCTTTCCCTAAATCTTGTGGCTCAGACATACAATCAAGTTATCATCATTTAAAAAGTTTACCCAATCCTCCTGAGTCAGCAGGACTGCCAAGGTCAAGGTTTTTCAACTCTTTTTCTTTCTAACATGTTTTACCCTACACTTGCTACAACCTAACAATCGAGCTAGATGCTGACAGTCCTCACTCAGCTGATGCACATTGAATTGCTGCAACAGAACCACATGCCCAAGACCTCAATTCACTGATTTATTGAGTGTAACGTGCTACTGATGTCTTCTTCTTGTGCCTATGAAGCAGGATGTAATTATCTATATAAAAAATTATAAGTGACTTCTTGTCTTTGCAATGATTTTGGTCATAAGAATAAATCATTTTAGAGTGGATGAAAGAGTCAATTCTATTTGTAGCCTTTACTTCTGAATGACTTTTAGATATATGTAAGTGAAATTATCATTTTTAAAAGGCAGGAACAGCAACTTACAAGACCATTGGAAAACACATAGGTAGTGTTAAAAATATCTGTACTTTTTTCAGTAGCATGCATTATAACATGGGGGAATTAACTCTTTATCATACTGGATTTACCTTACTTTTGTCATAGAAGAAATACCATTTTCAAGGTTATGGCAGTGGAGTTTTAGTTAAAAAAAAAATTGCAAAGTCCTGAGTAAGGAAAAGGGAATTTCAACTGGTCAGTCACTGCATGTGCAAGAGTGAACAGCATGTCTTGCATTTCTCTGTCTGTGAGGACAAAAAAACACATGCAAGCACTTACCAAAATGTAAATTGACTGACTTCACTTGCCCTGATAAATCTGCCATTTGTAAGAAACTGTCAGGTAGCTTAAACCAAAATCAAATTTATAGTTAAGACTTAGCATCCAAAGCTAAAAATCAAGGCACAAGGCAGCCTTAAATTATGTCATTTGTCTCCTGCAGACATGAAACTGTGGGGTAAAAGCCATTCCAAGTCTGATCTATGAGACTGTCCCCAGGACAGATAGTGGGTGACTCCTGTGACACGGTGCACCATGCAAATAGTCATCTGGGTGGCTCTACTGGAAGAGCACCAGACTTGCAATGAGAAGTCCAGGCTTGAGCTTGGTCCTGATGGAAGAATTTGTATTTACAGCTCAGCAAGAGGCTTGACACCTGGCCTGAGCCCCAAGGAAGGGACCTGCCAAAGCACCTGAGTTGCTCTTCCCCAGGAAAAAAGAGGGCAAGGGAGAAGAAAGGGGTCAAGCATTCAGCCTGTAATCCAACATGTGGACACTGTGTGCATACTCAGTGGGGATCTGTGAGAGCTCCTGTACTCTGCACTGAGACCAAATGGAGCCTGACATGAGACAGGCACCAAAGCATAGTGAGGGCAATAGAGCACTAATAAATTCTGAGACCTGTGAGCCCAGTTAGGTCTGCTCAGTGGGAGTCTTTCTAGAGCACCACAGGATAAGAAGCATTTCCCCCACCAGGAAACTGCATTACAGAGACAGACACCATCTCACCTTTCCCTCTCATTCCTGGCCCTTTTCATCTTGCAATCGTTATGCTGCTGAAACAAGACCTTCCTCCTGACATCAGTGTTAGTGCAAGCTCATTAATCCAACTGTCATTTTGTCCTCAGACTGTCCATGGAACTTATAGTGAGCACTCTGGCACTCAGAGCACACCGACACTGGGAGGTAGACACTGGCAGATAGGAGATAGTGCTTTCAAAGCACCCTGCTGGCACCCTAAGAGCCTCATGCTCTTTATCTCAGCCCCAGGCTTCCTCTGTGACCCTCAGTAGTGCTGAGTTTTCCGCTATCTGTTTTACTTTGGCAGCAGTTTAGAGATAACTCCAGCTAATGGGGAACGGAACTATTCTTAGCCGCCGGTGGCCCGGTGGCAGGTGCAGCCGTGGGCACAAAGCCGCGCGTGGGAAGGTGGCAGATCCATAGTGATACCATCCCACCATGCAGCCCCAGGGCTTCAGGCGTGTCAGGAGCACTCAGGAGTAGGCATATGATTAAAAATAAGCTAATGCAGGCCTATGTTACTGAATAATTAGAGCAAATCCCATCTAGAAATGTAGACGTATAATCAGTGATAAGCACCTGCAGAGCAAGTTATGATAAGCCATATGGAAACCTTTGTCCCTAAAAGCCAAGCTGCTGGTTGCAAATGTATCCATGCCCATGCTCATTGTGCTCCTGTAGCCACAGCAGCGTCAGAAACAAAAACAAAACCAAACCAAAACAAAACAAAACAAAACCAAAAAAAGAAAAAAGAAGTTTTATCTTTATTTGAACTGTTTCCTCTTAGTAAAAAGTGCTGCCACACACACATGGCTCAATAAACCCAATCCAACCTCTGCATGGAGCAGTGAACGACAAAGCACAGCAAAGTGGAAGAAGGGAAAGGCAAATGTTGCTGAGATCTACCAGTGGCACTAAAGACCCCAGACTCATGTCCAAAAGTGTTCCTATGAAATTGGTCACATGCCAAATGTTAAACTCCTGTCTGGTATAATTGTCTTCCAATTCAGGTAAAGATGTAGTTAAATTGATACATAAGGTATAAGGCAATAAAGACATTCAAGAGAAGTAAGAGAAAATGTTGGAAAAGTTTTGTGCATTATTACCGGTATAGATTTAAAAATTATGTGTTTTTAATTCTTCAGCACCTTTTTTTCATTTTTAATACAAAAACTGTGTGTATAAAGAACCTTCAGACACTGACAGAAGTGTTCCTTTTATTTATTTATGTTTTCAAAAAGAAAACCACTATGGTCAAAACAAAGTTTTATTGTTTGTTAGAAACCACTTTTCACAGGTTTCAAGCCTGTGCTGCCGTGTGTTTAGAGGAGCCCCTCTATGCCTGAACAGTGCCACCTGACTGCAAGCAGCACCAAGCACAACACGTTTTTCCCATTCTGCAAGAACTTCTAGAACATTGCTTTCTTAATACAGGGAAACTCCACTGAAATTAGAATTCCCAGCAGAGGATCTAATAACTTAAGGCACCGGCATAAGTTTTTTCTGAACTCATCCAGTGCAGAGGTCTAACAACTGAGGACATTGCAGGCTACAGAGTATGACTGAATTAAAAATAGTTTTACTGCCCTTTCAGAGAGAAAGTAAGGTTGTAGTGGTCAAAGAGCTGCCTCTACCTCCTACTGCTCCCTCAGGCAACCTCCTGAATGATTGTATCTATCGTATAGGGTTTCATATAGCTATTGCATGCATGAGCTTTGTCTCATCTAGTATTTACAGAGTGGCTAACTTATATGTTGTACGTGCAAAACTCAACTCCCAAGACCCCTGCAAAGTCTCTGCCTGGGTCCAACTTCACCATAGTGCCATGGTAGCAGGGGGCCACCTGGCTTCTGTGGGAGCATGACCTGTGAGCCACTCTTCAATCCTGTCACCCCCAAAATACCATTTGGCTTGTAGGCCTTGTTTAAGGCACTATTCCTTGTTGTTGAGGATGGCAAATCACACCTCTGAATGCTACTTGTTGTTTGGCTCAGCAAAATTGGGATGTTGTCAAGAGAAAGAAGGAAAGAGAACAATAAGTCCACGTGGAGGGACTGAAAGATAAAGAGCTGCAGCAAAAATGCCTGATCAGTTGTAGCTGTAAGATACCCCAGCTCTGGAGCACTTGTCTGTGAATAGAAGTGGCCTACAATTACCTCAGTGTCAGTTTTGACACTTTTGGTATTCTTTAAGAATACTATATACTGCCATGTGCAAAGGCACATGGAAAATAAGGAAGTGGCTGGTGATAGCCAACATGGCTTTACTAAAGGCAAAATCATGCGCAGCTGGTAGCCTTCTATAACAGAGTTACAGTGTTGATAAACAAGGGGAAAGCAACTGATGTCATCTACCTGGACTTGACAAAGCATTTGACACTATCTTACATGACATCCTTGACTCTAAATTGGAGAGACATGGATTTGACATAAGGACCATTCAGTGGATAATGCATTGGCTACTCGATCGCACTCAAAGAGATGCGGTCAATGGCTCAAAGTCGAAGTGGAGACCACTGATGAGTGGTGTTCCTCAGGAGTCAGTACTGAGACTGGCACAGTTTAACATCTTTGTCAGCTATGTGGACAGCGGGATTGAGTGCACCCTCAGCAAGTCTGCAAATGACACCAAGCTGCATGGTGCAGTCAACATGCTGGAGGGAAGGGATGGCATCCAGAGGAATCTTGACAAACTTGAGAGGTGGGCCCATGCAATCAAGTTCAATAAGGCCAAGTGCAAGGTCCTGCACATGGGTTGGGGCAATCCCAAACACAAGGTGGGTGATGAGAGGATTGATAGCAGCCCTGGAGAGAAGAACTTGTGGCTGCGGATTAACGAGAAGCTCACAGTGACCCAGCAATGTGCATTTGCAGTCCAGAAAGCCAACCATATCCTGGGATGCATCAAGAGAATGATTACCAGCAGGACAAGGGAGGTGATTCTCCCCTTGTATTCTGTTCTTATGAGACCCTTCCTGGACTACTACATTCAGCTCTGGTGCCCCCGACATAAGAAAGACATTGCTGGACCTGTTGGACTGAGTCTAGAGGAGGGCCATGAGATCATCAGGGAGCTCGAACACCTCCCTTATGATGACAGGCTGAGAGAGTTGGAATAGAGAAGTCTCCAGGAAGACCTTATAGAAACCTTGTAGTACTCAAAAGGGTCTTACAGGAAAGATAGTAAGGGACTTCATACAAAGCCATGTAGAGGACAAGAGGTAATGAATTTAAACTGAAAAAGGGTAGATTTAGACTATATGTAAGGAAGAACTTCTTCACTGTGAAAGTGGTGAGACACTGGAACAGGTTGCTCAGAAACATCGTGAATGTCCCCTCCCTGGATGTGTTCAAGGCCAGGCTGGATGAGGTTTGTGCAACCTGATCTAGTGGAAGATCTCTCTTCCCCGGGGCAGGGGGAGTGGAATTAGATGATCTACAAGGTTCCTTCCAACCTAAACTATTTTAGGATTCTGCAATTCTGTGATTAGACAGAGAAGAACTAGATGTCTTGTGATCTGTGATTCTGTCTTTGTGATATTTATTGCTCATGTGCAACAATCTTTGTCGCTTCACTGAGTATTTTTCTACATTTGCATGCTGTCTGGGGCTTTTTAGCATACAAAGTAGACTGGCCTGTGAGAAAGACAGGCATGTAGGTATCAGAAAAGGTTTAGTCTTTTCCCCACCCTGACCAGTGCCCACAAGAACACCACACAAACACACAGCATGGTCACATAGAGAAGCAACTCAAGGCTGTTGTGGTCCCTACCTCTCATCTGAGGTTTCCATTCCTCCAAGCCATTGAGCTCACCCTCTCCCAGATTTGTACTCCTTGAAAAATATGAGAAAATAATTGTCTCTTTTCATTCCAGAGCCCATGAAAAAATATCCACAGCAAATGGACCTTCACTATAGTCTGTCTCAGCAGCAAAACCAGTAACTCAGTGAACATTGGCAGATTACAACTAAAGGGGAACCATAAAAGTAAGAAAAGGTTTGGTAGATTGCATGTGCTACTTCTTGTTCTATATCTGGCTGGTGGACAGAGAATTTAAGCTCTAGTATGACCAAACCAGATCACTCTACAGTGTTAAATTGACTAAAAAAAATCCTCCTGAAAGCATAAAAATTTTCTAATTAATTGCAATATTGTCATGGATTTTAATTCTTTTCTTTGTGGTTATTCAGTCAAAGGTTTCAACTATTTTGATGTGAAATTCTGCGAAAATATTTTTGCAAATTTAAGAGTCAAAAATATCTAGGAATCTTTGTACAGGATGCAATCAATTTCTCAAGATAAGCAGGGGATAATTCAGTTACTATAATCACTACACCTGCTACCACCAAACTTGCCTAATTTTTGTGCTAAAGATTTATCTTAAGTAATGTTTGCTGTCTTTTGTCACTTTTTGAAAGATACACAAAAGCACAGGGGAAAGTACCATTATACAAGACTATCAAATACTCAAAATAATTGGAAAAAAAGAGGAAAATTTTCTTTAAATATCAGAGGATTAAATAATAATACCATTAGGTTCTTTTATAATTGTATTATGCTTCTTCGAACAATTAGATGCACTTACGTTTTTAATCACTTCTCTGCAAACATGAGGATTAGAAATTAATACTTCATTTTTTAAATGCAATTAAGACAAGCAAATAAACAACCCCAGCTTCAGTTGGCATAATTCAGCATAGTCACACTGGTGGAATTACAATTTATGCTGAATTGTTTCATTTAATAATCACAGATTCTTCCCATGCATCTTTTTGTCATTCCATTTATCTCACATGCTGCTTCTTTCCCAGCCCTGAAATAAATTCTGAAGAATGAATATATATATATATATGAATACTTACAAAGCATCACATTTACCCTGGGACAATCTGAACCCTTTGCTTTTGACCATAACTGTTGCCGCTAAGCTACAGGCTAGAAAGTTTGTCAATAGGAAATGTCTTCTCTTAGTGTCCAGAAGTACTTTTCAGTAAGCTTTCTCTGAGCTTAAACAGTTCGCTCAGACTCTTGCTCCTATTTTGCAACATACCACAACTGATTGCAGCTTAACAAAAGTTACTCCTCTTCCTCCTTTACTTCTTTGGGTCACTCAGAGGGCAAGGTTGGGGGGACAGTGCTGGATCCCAGCCTGGGAAAGCCTACAGTTCCTTTGTTGTTTACCTGCATGGACCTGCTGATCCTCAACAGGCATTGTGGGTTCTGTATGCTATTTTCTTACTGGAAACTAGAGCTATTCCTTCCTCTTTCATAAATCATGTCTAGGACCCATTAATTAATAATAAATTACACCAGTACATGTTGGGAGGTGATCTACTAGAGACCTGCCCTGTGGAGAAGGACCTGGGAGTCCTTGTGGACAACAAGTTATCCATGGGACAACAATGTGCCCTTGTGGCCAGGAAGGCCAATGGTATCCTGGGGTGCATTAGGAAGAGTGTATCCATCAGGTCAAGGGAGATTCTGCTCCCCCTCTACTCTGCCCTGGTGAGACCTCACCTGGAATATTGCATATGGTTCTGGGTTCCCCAGCTCAAAAGGGACAAGGATCTACTCGAGAGAATCCAATGGAGAGCTACAGGGGTGGGACTGG
>JAAGNO010013819.1:0-10272 GCA_033439905.1 Ceryle rudis | reverse complement strand
CGGATATCCATTGCATATGAAAGATAAATAAAATCAGTTGGAGAAGGGAAAAGAAGGTTTAGGATAGAATGTATAATAGCATCTAGCTGATCTGAAGGACCAAATCCTGCTATGGGTCTTAGAAACCTAAACCTTTCTGCATTATTCTATAATGTGTTTTTACAGTTAATAAAAATATAATGTAAAAATTTAGACAAGAACAAATCAGGAATATAATGTCTCCATCTTTGTGCAGGAAGCCACTAGACAGTTAACTAAAAATATTTTTCATTTGCCTCTTCTGAGAAAAGAGAGGATATATTTGCAGGCAGAACTGAGCACAGGTGAGAGACATAGAGAGGTAGAGGCTCTGCTTGTCATTTTGCATTTCCTTAGTTTTTGCTAGTTACCTCCAGAGCCTCTAAACTTCTGCCCCTGGGAAATGCAAGACTCCCCAAGCCTTGATCCTACTGACCTTCCCAGGACCGATCTCGTTGCCAAGTCTCCCAGAGTCCACAAATGGGTAATCCTGGCCATGAGGCCCAGTATGTCCCACTCAAGTTATGTCTGCAGGAAAACACGGAGGGGTCCTCTCTAGCTTCTACTGAGTTTCGTGGTTGAAGCCCATGGGAAACATGAGGCGGTCCTTTGAGATCCTTTTGGCTTGAACAAAGTGAAGACCATTTCACTTCAGGTGAATTCAGGTTCCATGTGAGCCATCTGCCTGTTGCCCCACATTAGGGGGTCTGGTCCTGGACCATCCCCATCCAACCCATCAAATTTGTTCCAATGGTCTGTTTCCCTTGTCTCAGTCTCCTGGCTATTGTAATGGGTGTCACACTTCACACATAAGCATTGGTTTAGATTCAGCACACATTGCTGAGGATAGAGGGGGATAAGGGGAGTCAGAGATGTTCTCTGCTGCTGCTGTCAGTAGTCTGGTCCATGCTTTCTTCTCCCTCTGCCCCACCAGTGCCACCTCCATCCTTCCAGGCCTTGCCCTGGAAACTCATCCCAATAGCATGACTGTAGGGGAACTGAGACAACATTGAGGCTTTCACTCACAAACAGAGTGCCCCATGAACATTTTATATTTAAAACTTTTGCCTGAATGCCTGATAAAGGCTGATGTACAGAGGATTCAGTGATGTTTGATAATTGTGCACAGTGAGAGCAACCAGCATGAGCCAGGGTTCCCTTTCTTTCTAGACAAAATTTTGAAATGTATTTACTGCCACTGATAAGCTTACGGAGAAGTCTCCCTCCACATTTCAGCATGTCTTGATAAAAATCTCATCATTGCTAGGGCCAATCTCTTTGTACAACTCTATGTTTACTTTTTCATTTGCTATCAAAGCAGGAGGGCATGTCGCTGCTGTGGGACATGAGATGGCACACTATGGCATTCCTCTGACCAAAGGATGTTAGTCTTGTTGAAAAGAGGTCCATGGCAGTGGACAAAAATTGCTCAGTCACAACTGAACAGTCCTGCCCACAACTAAACATCTATATTTTTTGTCTTTTCAAAAGCCATATATATTTGTTATAAAGGGAGTACTGTCACTTCTTGTGTAGTTTGACTGAGAGGAGATTGACACAGTGATCGTAGATAGATGAAGGAAATGTGCAGGCACTCAGTTGTAGCCTTTGTTTCAGAGTTTCTCTGGCATTTGAATACTCTGTCTCTCTAGGCCACATACCACACCCACTATCCTTGTCAAGGAGCACATCCAGACAGCTCTCCTGCCACCCAGACCATCAAGGTATAAGTATGAGCTCAAATAACTGCTGCACCATGTAGTGTTATACCCTGATCATTAATTTTGCAGGAGTTAAGTGTTTGATGAGCTGCCATATGCCTTGATATCATAGAATCATCAAGGCTGGAAAAAAACCTTTAAGATCATCAAGTCCAACCATTAAACCTACTCTACAAAGTCCACCACTAAGCCATATCCCCAAGCACCCCAGCTATATGGCTTTTAAACACACCCAGGGTTAGTGACTCAACCACCTCCCTGGGCAGCCTGTTCCAATGCCTGACAACCCTCTCAGTGAAAATTTTTTTCCTAATGTCCAGTTTAAACCTCCCCTGGTGCAGCTTGAGGCCATTCCGTCTTGTTCTGTCACTAGATACTTGTGAGAAGAGACCAGCGCCTACCTTGCCAGAGTCAGCTGAGTTGAGCTTTCCAACCTTATGATTAGGAGCAGGTGAAAAGTGTCTGTCTTTTTGGCTATGCTTTAAGTCAGGTTTGCTCTTCTATCTAGACATCTCCCTCACTTAAAAAATTAACATTGAACATACCTGCCTATATGTTAATTTCTTTAGGTTCTCTTCTAACCTCCTAGGATGTACAGATGCTTGTTTATTTCAGTCACACAATTTGAAAGACCTCCTACAACTGCAAATAGTGTCATCACATAACTTTTTTGGGGCACAAGTTGAAATACAGCAAATTCCATCAAAACAAAAGAATTTTTTTTTTCCACTGTGTGGTTGACAGAACATGGAAAGATGTTGCCCAGAGACATTGTGGCATCTCCATCTTTGCAGATACTCAAAGCTCAAAGACATGTCTCTGAGCTCCCTGCTCCAGGTGACCTTGTTCTGAGAGGGGAGGTTGAACCAGATGATCTCCAGAGGTCACTTCCCACCTCAGCTATTCCAATATTCTGTTTTACATGAGCCATTTCATCATGCACATAGAACACAAGAAAATCTGTGACAGCCTTTCATGGTCTGCAGTGGTCATTAAGAGTTCCAGTTAAGGCTTTACTTCATACCTGGTGTTGGAGCTGAGGGCTCAGCTGCAGTTAGATACCAGAAATACCTACTCAAAGAACAGGGAGGAAGGGCTGTGTGGCAGAAATGTAACAAAAACATGAACAAATCTGGTGTCATGATTTTGAAGGATGCAAAGCATATGTTGAAGAAGTTTTAAATTAAAGAAAAACTTACTGATATTCACTACTTCAAAAAAGGTTGATTTGTTTTTTTCAGACTAAAAATTTTTTCCTGCTGCCATCAGTGAAGAATGCATTAATGAAAACAAATTTCCCATGGATGTTTGATGCCATCTGAAAGTAAGAAGAGAAATTGTTGTTCCTATTCAGATTTTGGTTTCCATGACGCAAGCTGTCACTGGCAATGATGTTATACCAACACTTCCACAGCCTATATTTATTCAGCACTCACAAATCCTAACTGGGTTGTAAAATTTGATTAATTCCTTCTGCATCCCACACAAAAATGTCAGGGTCTCTTGCATTATGAGAAGACAATGACAATTTCTTGCACATTGTTTGTGCTTCTATAAATGAAATTTAATTCCCCACCTCATCCCTCAAAATGTCCACCAAGATATTGGATACCAATTTCATACACTTAATACAATATTTACATTATTCCAGAAAACTTTCTGTAATGCTTGTGTTGCAATGAACTGAAATTATTTAGAGTGTATTTTTAATTATGAGCAAAGATAATCACCATTACAATGAATAGCAGCATATTAACCCCACATACTGCCTTAAGATGAGGAAAATATTTGGTAAACAATGTATTACTGAAGTTTAGTGAAACAGCTTTCAGAGAGACATTTGTAAGTAAAGTGAATAACTTCATGTTCATCAGCAGTAGCATAAAAACTGAGAAAATCTCTTAAAATATACTTTGATAAATAAACATCTTTTCTTCCCACAGCTGTATTTTTTGTCCCCTTCCTACTATTTTTAAATGGAAAATAATTTCCTTCTATTTATTTGCATCTTCATGTGTGAAACAGAATTGCTGATGATATCAGGATAGACTTTTAACCATGAAGTCCCTAAATGACTGAAGTTTCTTTTAAAATTAATGTGAGGTTGGTCTGTGAGAGGACTTAGCATTATCAATGTACTGCAGTGCACTATTCTTCATTGTTCCAGACACTATTAAGTACAATACACAAATATATGGTGAAAAACTGCAGAGCAAGTCCCTGAAAGCCACAAACATGTTAAATACTGGTGACGCTTCATTCTAAAACTCTAATAATCATTATAATGATACATACTTGATAGAAATGTTTGTGTGTAATTTCTATTGTTAAGTTTAGCATACATGTAATCAAGAGTAATGGTTTTCCTTCTTAGGGGAAAAGATTGCAAAAACAAAATTGAAAAAAAAAATCTAAAAATGCTATTATTTTAATTATAGAGAGAAATAGTCTTTTACATCACTAGAGTATGAAAGGTGACATGAACAGGTCAGGCCCTGAACAGTGCCCTTAGAAGCAGAAAATGTGGAAGGGTGAAGGAAACATTTGTATCTTTACCTGAATCACGCATAGCCTGTGCGGAACAAAACTTTCCACAGGTTTCTAGCGATAAGATGCAGATATTTATACAAATAGTGCATGTAACTCCTTAGGTAGGATAACCCTTAAGACCTGACAGTCCTGATGTGTCAGGGTGTAACGCAGTCACCACCTGCACCAGTAACCTCTCTTTCTGCAGACTGCCATTCACAAACGATCATGTGCTTTGGAGTGAGAGGCTTCCTAGTGCCAGCCCCTTTGCAGGATCCAGCAGGGCCTTTAAAGCCTCAGCTACACCTGGTATAGCTGGGATGTCTCAAAGCAGAGACAGCTGCATGAGGGAGACCTGCTCACAAGCCTACCGAACAAAACCCTGGCTGTGGGTGTAAAAAAAGTCAAGCTAAGTCTGAAGCTCAGACAGCTGGTGAGGCAGCCTGAAGAAGCCTGTGTACCCTGATCTTTTCCCACCCACAGCTGGAAATCCCTGCCCCCTCCAGTACTGGCCCTTGCAGCCACCTGGCGTCATGGGGAGGGGACTCCTGGGGGAGCACCATACACCCCTCCTGACCTGCTGGCAATGTAAAATACCCAAGAGGTCCGTACCCCAAGAGGGAGAGCAGAGAGTCCCCACCTGAGATTTTCCCAGTAAATTCTACACCTTCCTTGGACCACACTGCACAGTCCTTACACACAGTCTAGTATAGTAATGCTGGAATCCCTCTGCTGCCCTTCGCCTTCTGCACTGCTGTCAGTTCGGGAAGCCTAGCTCAGATTGCAGTGTCAGAGCCCCTGCAAGAACAGTGGTTTTGTTCTGTGTCCTTTTGCCTGGGAATAAGGTTTAATCTGTTTGGATGCTATTTAGACCTAGAGAATCTGGGCCACTGTTAGAGAGCAGTAAGTTAAATGCTAAAGAGTGCATAATGAGAAAACAGAATTATTGATGAGAAGAACAACTTGAAGTGTATTTGATGATGCTTTTATAAAAAGGCATGCTTTCATGTTTGAAATAAAGATATATACTTTAAATAATGAAAATGCAGCAGCATTTTGTTCAATATACAATCCAAAAACTTCTGTTCTAAAATGTGTAGTGGTTGAAAATGTTTCTGATGTGAACTCATCAGTCTGGAGCATTGCATTAAAAAGTAATTCTAAACCAAAGGAATTTGTCCTCCCATTCATATACTAAATTTCCATATGATTATTCTACAATACTCTGGAATTCATGGATGCCAGACTTCAAGTTTCATGGAAACATTAGTTTCTGAGTCACGATCTTAACTGACTGTGAAGTGTCACAATGTCACCAAATATCATATCATAATTTGGCTTGGTTTATGCAAACCAATGTAACATATCTTTCCATCATAAATGTCTAAAGAATCAATAAGCGTAGGACTCCATGCCCTTTTTTTATAAGAAAATATTCCATTTTAAGAATATTGGATGTTTAAGTGATTAGTGGTCATCTGCACCACCACATAGAAATCTTCCAGTGACTTACAGATAAAATTTTATCTGGTGATCAATATCGGTTTGTCTGCATTGTCCATGTCCTTCATATTCTACTGATTAATTAACATTAATTGGATAATTAAAACGGGGGAGGGGGGGGTGGTCTAGAAATTTTGTTTGCCACAGAATATAGCTGGTTCCATAGGTCTAGTACTCAGATAAAAATCTCAGAAATCTACACTGAATTAATCTTTAAACTAAAGTCAAGGAAGATACAGAAACTTTCTTGTTAATCATTTGAGCTTCCACTTAGTTCAGTACTACCACAGATGCTCTTTTGTAGTAGATAACGTGTAGATTTCAGACCCTTCAGGAAAAGTAATAAAAGTTTATTCTGAAAATGTCCCACTTTCAAAAAGATGCAAAAGGTCTCTTGTACAGAGAAGGAATTTAGGTTTTTTTGTTGTTTTGGTTTGTTTGTTTGTTTGTTTTTCCCAAGTTAAAACTTTCAGGAATTGATCCATATGTTGATGAAAGTGTTTGATCTCCTTCTGCTGACTGCAGAGGAGTTTGGATCAGCTTTTAAGAGTGGTGTAGGGTTCATCAGAGCTAAGATTTCTTTCAACTGAAAAATAACAATCTGAGGAGTTAGAAAACTACGGTAATTTCATTCTATAGGGTTTTCTAATTATTTATAATAGGAAAATGCTATTAATAAATATTTGCTTTGGTATCATACTTCCACATCATATTACTTTCCTACAATTCTTTTCACTTGAAAATTTTCAAATGCTTGAAAAGTATTAATCAAAGTTAACAATAAACAATACAGAATTTCACTGAGTCAAAGCCAAATATATGATTTGCAAGCTTATTGCAAAAATGGGGAGAAAGTCTTGTAACTAATTTTCTTCCAAGTTCTTGAACGGATGCCTAACTCATTTTGGATGTCAACACTATAGTTTTGAAGAGTTTTGGTTTTATGGTTACATAAGTATGTTAAAAAAAAGAAAATACACACTCTGCTAAAAAAGACTGTGTATATACTGAAAAATAGGTTTGAAAGTTGCCAAATAATAAAGTCTTGGACCTTTTCTGCCTGGCAAGCTCACACGTAATGTCAATTGATTTTTATCTGTTTGGAACAATTTTAGTTATTATCACTTTTAACAGTCACTTTACTACCTGGATCAATTTACCAATATCAAAAGCCACTTGTGTATTGTTTATGCATAGAACATTTATTTGACTTCACTTTTAAAGATCCTTCTAATAAGACACTAATGTGTGTATTATACAGGTGTTCTACAACTGGACCTGATGAAAAACAAAAGTGAATTTCTAGGGTCTGTGGGACCAGGACAGTCAGCAATGCCAGGGGCCCCAGGCACTCTGACATGGAGATGGGTACCTGCAGGCCCACAGACATTCTCGCTAGCTGGAAAATCAGCATTTGGAAAAAAGACAACCCTCCCCTTTGGCCAACTATTTGAAATAATGACTCACCAGAAGAGTAAGCTCTCTAGAGTAAATTTCTTTCTAGAGGAATGATGGTTTAGCAGAAACAGTGAAAAGGACCAGGCTTATAGACCCAGAAAAATACACTTGATCAATCCCTTTAAACTGAGAAAATACAGCAATAGATCTTTATCTGTCCACATACTTGGTCTTGTACATCATAATCTAGGATATGATTTCTGAAGTGTGTTTGAGGAAAAAGGATTTGATAAGTAATGCAGTGTGATTCAGTGGGGTATTGTTTGGGGTTTTTTTTTAGGGGGGATGTTTTGTTTTGTTTTTTGCAGTGATTGATATTGGAAAGATATATGTTTGGAGGAACTGGCTTTATTTTTTGTTAGGAAAAATTCTAACACTTCCAAGATAATGAATCCCCATCTCTCTTTTCTTCACAGAAATTAGGAGATGGTTAAGGAGTGATACCAAAATTATTGATTAGCCAGTAATAGCACAACCAAGTAACCCAGTTGCAGAAGCCATATGGGACATATAAACGTCATATATTAACGTTTAACAGTCAACTGCCACTGCAATTTCCCTCCGGACAATTTTCTGATTGAGAGGGCTCACACGAAGACAATGCAAAAAAGAACTGGTTGAGGGTTCCCCCGCCAAAAAAAACCTGCCATTGCCAATGGAAACCTGTCTGCTGGGAGCTTCCCCTTGCTGAACCTCTCTGGAAGTACTCTGTCAAAGAGTACCTCTGGCTACCAGAACTCAGTATGTAACTTCAGAGTGTGAATTCCCAGCTAAGAAATTGACAACTTGGGGGTTTTTTTCAGGCAAGACCTGCTAATAATGAGCCTTTTAAGGAGAGCAGAGAGGGCTCATTAGTATTTGATGGAAAGTATATACTTCTGGATATGCTCTTCTCAATAAACAACAGCCCATATAATCTAAACCTTCCCTCAGTTAACAGTAGATTTGCACATGACCTTCCTACAAGAAAGAGAACAAAAAAATATTATATTTTGTAGTTGGGTTGATATGACAGTCTAAAGCTTGCATTCACTGAATCCTGATTCTTTTTACATCCACTGCAAAGTACCTTTTCTGACTATTTGAGGTACTGCAGACTTAAAAAAATGTAAATGCTAGAAGAACCCATCTCAGTCAGCTGGTACAGTGCTTCAGAAAGATAATTTTGTGTTTTAAGATGTTTATTCCAGGTGGGGAATGTGTATGAAAAATTGTTTAGCAATTTAATTTCTTGAGTCCTTTCCATGATATTATTGATGAATATCTTCCACTGAGTGTTGTACAAAACACAAGAAAGTGGAAACTGCCCTGAGAAAAACATAATGCAGACCCAAGGTTGCTTAGAAAATACATCCGAGTTATAACATCTGTCAAAAGCAAGTGAAATGTAAGTATCAGGTGATTCTTTAGTCTTGCAGGAGATGTAAATGTGTAGTGTCAAGTCAAAGAAAGGAAACTATAATTGTATATTCTATTGCCTCATCTGTAATAAGTTAGACTGGCAGCTTAGATTGTCAAATAACTCAACATGTCCAGAATTTATGCAATGAGAAGTTAAAGTGGATCTTGAATACTCACTGTGATGAGTAATGAGTTTTGAGCTGGAACAAAACACACTGTTCTCAATAATTTCTCTTGTTTACTTACCACAGTTTCCCATTCCGTTTCCCCTACTCCAAGCAAACTTTCCAGCAAATTTCTTGTATAAATGTAGGTGTTAATGGTAGAATTCTGTCTATCAAATACAATGAAAGTTATGTACTTCAAAGTAATTGGGAATTTCCCCTGGAATTGATGTTTGAATTACTGCTGAAGCTTGCATTCTTGGGCTGATGTGAGGTGGTTGTCACTTCTTTTTCAGGCAGAGGGGAAATATTTGCATAATAATTTTTTTTCACTTTTATTGACAGTGCATTTTACATTCTTGTTTGCTAAAGTATTTTTAAATTTTTTCGCATATCTATCTGATGAAGTTAAAGTGCATTGGTTATCAGAGCTACAGGAAACCACAAACAATGGTAATATAGCATTTCGACTTGGTGCATGACAGCAGGTCACTGTGAAGATACTCTGACTTATAGTGTTGAACTGAATGGGACAAGAAAATGCTCAAAAGGCAATTATTTGTGTTTGGCTGACTCCAGCCAAAGTTTCTCTCCCAAGCTCTCTGTCAAGGCTGAGTAACGGTGTTGAAAAATACAATGCAATATGTGGATAATGAAGATGAGTACGGTTAAGAAGAATAAGCACAGAGATGGGAAGTAAAAACTGCTAATTCTCATTTGGCCTCAGATCTTCGTATAGCTTTTGACAGACCTCTTCAGTCCAGGACTTGATTTCTCCATTTACAATGCAGAGGTAACAGTTTTCACCTATTCTATTCCCCCAGCTGTAACAAGGAACATTTGATGCTTGTATCACACTTTGTAGGTTAATTTATGCTTTTCTCTTTTTTTTTTTTTTTTTTAATAAAGTTTACACTCAGCTACACTGGACAGTCTGGAATATTTTGAGCACCTTCTTATTGTAACACCAAATATATAAAGAAGACATCAGACAGTCCTCTGGAAATCTGCCCAAATTTGGACATAATATGAGGTCTCCTGCACCAACTGCAACATGTAAGAGGCAGCCTGGAGGGGTGTGGTGGTGCAGACTGAGGGTGCTGTACTCCAAAGCTGCACGGAGGGAATGGACCCCTTCTCCCAGGGTCTCCCAAGTTCTGGGGCTAGGAAAATGTCATGGGAGCATCACAAGAAGATTGGTGCTTCTTGTCTTGCTTAGGCCTCATAAAGATGCAATGATCACCACACACTTTATAGGAATCTTTCAAATATACTTATTTGTGTGCATATGCGACTGTGTACATATGACAAGAGGAACAATCAGTCTTTTTGAAGCACTAATTTTCTTAAGTTGGCCTAGCAGGAAATGTATAGTCCTGCATTCAGATTGTATCTTCATGAGCTGTGCACACACCACAAGAGAGGCAGAACAAAAATTTACCTGTTCAGTAAGTCACAGTTGCTGAATATATCCATGG
>JAAGNO010013816.1:0-10008 GCA_033439905.1 Ceryle rudis | reverse complement strand
TAGTGGAGTCATCATCCCTGCAGGTGTTTAAAAAACCGACTGCATGTAGCACTTGAGGCTATGGTCTAATGGATAGATAGATGTTAGGATGAAGGTTGGACTTGATGATCCTAGAGGCCTTTTCCAACCCTAATGATTCTATGATTCTATCACAGCAGGCTCACCCTGACCAGCGCTTGGGGTGGCTTTTAATAATCCACAGTGGGGAAAGTTTTGCTATCAAAAATTACAGACAGTTTTGCTTGAGACATCACATTTCTTGAAAGGGCTTTCAAGTTTTAGCTGTGTTTCTGTCTTCACAGAACACTTTACAGATTTCTGTGTAATCCTTTCGGGTGGGTCTTGCTAATACTTGTGTTGTGCCAATTTTATGCTTTTTGTGAAGAGGATAAGGAGAAGTAAAAGGATGCTTAGTATCATTGGGAACTCAATAGAAGAACAGACATCTCTTCAATTTATCCTTAGTTTAGTGGAGCAAATGGACTGTTCTTTTCCCATCTTTAAGGCCTTCCCATCTAAGGCCTTAAAGACAACTCCCAAAATAAAATAAGGCTGACACACCAACCACAAAACATTTGGAGGAATTAATTGGTGGTGCAAGTTTTCAGATAAAATCCTTTTTCACTCTCTCTCTCTATTCTACAGTTTCTTGCCAAGTTCATGTCTTCCCTTATCTTGCAGAACTTCTCATTTTCTCACAAATTTCAGTGTTGTCTGGCAGTGCCACTGCAGCTCTTTTTAAAAAAAGCATACTGGTAAGACCATGTTGTCTGGTTGGATTCTTATTTATCCTCTCTATTTATCTGGAATCACAAGATCTTCTTCAAAGAGTGACATACCCCTTTCCCCTTGTCCCACCAAACTTGGGCTTTGATTCTTCCTGCTCCGTGTACCATGAGGAAACTGGTATCTGTCCAGTCATGTCTTGTATGTCTCACAAACACTTGTCAAGAAGCCTTGATCAGCTTCTCATATTGCCCCAGTGATACTAATTTAATTTAGGACATTTAAAGTCTTATTAAAAAAAAACCACAACAAAATAAAAGGATGGTAAACAGGGTGCCTTTGAGCTAATAGAGAGCCCACTGCTCTTCTTGCTGACATCGATAGTATCTTTTAATTTGTGATTTGCCTGGGGCTGTGCCCACTTTAACTCTGTGGATGTTTGACACATTAGCCAACAGCTCTGTAAAATTAATGCCCTTTATCTCAAACTTTTCAGATATGTTCAGTAAGGCAGATTACTGCTTAAAAGAAGATGTCCTTAGGCATTCAATATAAAATTTTCTTTTCTTTCTTGTCTTCTTTTTTACTTTTTAAACCGCCTATTCTGTATTCATAATTTATGTGATACTTCCACTTGCTGCAGATGTTTCAAGTTAGGTAGGATATGTAGCACCTGTATACACCCACCGGCAAACAGCCAGTAACTAAAGTTGCCAAACTGGAAGGTACCTTTGCTTGGTTTCATCTCCTGATGACTTTGGATCCAGTAAGCACAAACTATGGCCATTTTTAGCATCTCTAAGCTTTATTTGTTTTGTGTTTGCTTTTGGGTAAGCTAGGCAGGTGCTTAGGTGACAGTGCCTTTCTAAACAAAATGGGCATGTACAGAACAGAACCTTGCAAAAACTTCCACACTGCTGTGAAGGAGAGCTGTTGCCTTCACCAATTTTCCCCCACCATGTTCCCACAGTACAGATGCTTATTTTAAACTTTTTTTTCCTTTCCCACGTTCTTACTTCTTTGTGATAACATACATATAATTGTGAAAATATAGAGGGGCCAAAGGTTTGCTTTTGGAGTGATGGGTGCCCAGGACAGCTGGGGTTTACCCAAGTCTTCTCTAGGACACAGCTTTGATTACTTTGTGGGCATGTAGCAATATTACAACTAATTTGCTTTCACTTTCTTTAACACCATGGAGACCACTGGGAGCTCAGCATATTACTGTGCTGAAATAAGTGACTAGTCCAAAACAACTGCACAGAAGCAGTAAGTTGAACACTTCTGCCAAGGTACCAACATGGAAAATCTAACAGGAGTGGTTTAGAAATACAATTCCATCTCTCAAATGTGCCCATGTTCAGTTCCTTCAATGTATTAGTTCTTGAAGTTTTAAACACAGGATGTTCCTCACATTGCACATGGGGAAGAGTAAGTGGCAAGACTAGTTCAACCAAGAGATAGTATCCAGCAAGTGGCAAACTGGTGTGAGCTGGATGGACATAGGTACCCAGCTTTTATCCCTCTGCCTGCTGCTTTGTTGCTGTCCCAGCCTGGAAGCCTGGTCCTTGATCACCTCTGTTTGCAAAAGAGATATGACCAAATCTTCTGCTTGAAGGAGATGACTTTTTATCTCATGCCACAATCTCTGATGTGAAAGTTGAATGTAACACCCAAATTCAGGATTATAAAAGACAAGGCTGTCAGGCTTTGAGAACAATCTTATCTGTGTTTGCCCAGAGAAGATATAATTTTAACAGGGGTTACTTGCATTTATACGCTGAATGTAGAAAATCACTTTACTCTTACTTAAAGGGAGAATTTTTCTGTGCCACTTCACTCATTGGCATCCTTTCTGAGGACACTAACCTGGAAGTTTGTTTTATCTCTGACGACAAAATATACCTTTTAGAGCGGAAAGCAACATTACTTGGTTCAGTTCTATTTTGGATTCATGGGGTAACATCGGTGCAGGAATTACACCCAAGCACTCAAATGAAAATCAGGCCCACATCATATCTGCATCCTGAGTTATGTTTGGCAATGTGCAAGTATTTTGAAAGTCATGGGAAGTGAACAGACCTTGAAAAATTAGGGATACTCCAAATGTTGATATCATTGCTGTAAACTTTTTCATTGCTCTGGTATTTGGAGTACTCTATACTGTTTAATTTGG
The DNA here is from genome assembly GCA_033439905.1 of Ceryle rudis. Taxonomy (NCBI): domain Eukaryota; kingdom Metazoa; phylum Chordata; class Aves; order Coraciiformes; family Cerylidae; genus Ceryle; species Ceryle rudis. Next base: position 7,106 of record JAAGNO010013816.1, on the reverse strand, counting down.
GCTACTGACGTTCCAAATGAAAGTAGCAAGAACTCCACCATAAGTTTATCTTTCTTTGACTAATCTTAACATGCACCCAAGTCTGTGTCTGGCCTTCCAAGAACCACATGGAATGGTTATATTCAGAAGCACATTATCTACGCTGTCTGCTTGAGACATTTTACTGACACTGTCTAAGTGGCCCCCCTGGAAACACATACCTCTCTCCAGTGACTATGTAAGGAGTTTGCTCTTCTAATTTTTCTTTTCTGATTCAGAGCAAAATTAGATTTTGCAGTAGACTAAGACAAATGATGCCAGTATATCCACTAGTGTCAGGCTAGAGTTTTGATCCTTTAAATCTTATTCATGCAAGTAAATCAGTGGTGCTGCTTGTGGAGTGGAAGAGAAGCAAAGGTATGTTATTAGTCACAGGACCAGGGATTCAGTATATCTATTATTTTTGCTCCACTCAGCCTTAAAATTCCCATGCTCAGCCCCCTCCCTACATTGTTGTATTTTAGCCAATTTCTAAGTAATATTCCCAGCACAATATAATCCTGAACTTCAAAGCAGGCTCTTAGTTTTTTAGAGAGGTAGTAAAAGCAGTTATAAAAATAAACATCAGCTAATAATACAATAGTGATGGAAAGGGCAAGACACAATATAATCCAGTCAGAGAGGTTTAGTCCAGCATTACTTGTTCACTAAATACTACATACAGATACACACATGCAGAAGCACTCATAAAAACTGCTACACAGAATCAACCCTCAGCTTATCCAGTCCCTCCACTTTATTACCTACTGATGCAGTAAAGCATATTGGCATTAATTTAATAAATGTAATGAATACTTATTAAAAAGTTACAAAAGAACAGGGTTTGAAAGAATCTTTCTTTGCAACCACAGTTTCAGCTGGCTTCAGTATATTTTCCTTTAACATTCACATCTGACATGTCAGTGCATAGAGGAAAGTTTGCATTTTCTTTAGTACAGACAATTACTAGACTGTTGTACTGATAGTACAAGAAAAGTGATGCCAGGTGAAGAAAAAAGGAGGTGAAGGACTATTATTATAAGGAGCACATTTATAGCTTTCTGTATCTCTGACATACACATTCTGCTGCAGGGATTTCAGTCCCTTTTATTTTCAGTAGTTAAGTTTCTTTGCTCAGACAGGCTGTGAAATGCATAAACACAAATCTAAGAGCAATATGTATGAAAATTACTGAAATTCTGTAGGATGACAAAACTACCAGGAACAGCAGAAGAAAAGTCTCAGAGGGATGGAACACCTGAAACACACTTGAATTTTTTTTTTTTTCTGTTTTTTTTTTTAATTATCCTTCAACATTTTTTTCCTGCTTTTTTTTTTTTTCTTAAGTAATTCTCACAACTTTCTATTTTAAAGAATTTTAAAAATGGACAATTCTTGTGAAAGGGAGGATTTCAAGGAAAATTCCATTCTGATGAAAAGATTATTTTTTGTCAAAACAAAAAGCCACAGCTGTGACCCAGAGAATCAGAGAAGACTGCATACCAAGATGAGCACATGCCCCTTTCAGGACCAAGAAACTGGGACGTTGGCCTCCATACACTTCTCAATACTTATGTAAGGAAAGTCCCTTGCTGTTATCACATCAGTTACATAGGTCTGCACATAGTATGCAGATAGCTGTATGTCTGGGGTGGAGCTCCCATAAAATGCAATGCAGGGAAGAAAATCTCTATGGTTATCATATTTATAGCATGCTGAATTTAGAATTGTCTAGACTTTATTCTGAAGGAACTGAAATTCATGAGCTGGAAAAAATAGATTTGAATAATCATTAATTAACATATTCAACTTGCTCACATAAATAGTGGAAATTCATACTAACATATGCTGACTTGTTTCACAAAGCATAGATATCATTGTAATCCTAGTGTGTGCAATGCTTCATTTAAGATTACCTTGTTCCAGTACTAAGTCCTGCAGTAGATGTTTCACAATCTTTTAAGCTTGGCTATCATTTGAGTGGTATTTGGGCAGGTTTCATCTCGCTTCAGTAAAGGTTGGTAGTTTTATACCTCATGAAGAATGTATGGACAAAGGCACTCAGAACTTCCTTGTGCTCAAAGTACATGCTGACCTCATCTGCTGAACTAAAGATCTGTTTAAAATACGTTGTCATTTGGATTAAAACAGTTAGTTTTGATACAAAAGAAAAACAGATAATATACTTCTACTATTTTAGGCATATCTATATTACTTGATCTTATTAGGAGTTGGCCATCAAATTCCTTTTAGAAGTAGAAAGTACTGGGATACCCACAGTATTATTTTATGCAGTTGAGCAAATTGAAAGGTTCTGTAGTGAGAAAAAGATAAAGACAACTATAGAGAACTTAAGAGAGTTAAGTGCTAGATTTAAAAGTGAAGATGCTGTTTCACGATGCCAGCCATGATATACAGCTGTTTTTCCAAGATAGGAACACAAGAGTCGAAGGGACCATACAAAATTTCCTTGGGAAAGAAAGGTGAGTACTTGGTGGCTGTCTGAGAGCACACTGAAAGAGGGTGGGAAAGGAAAAACTAGCCAGGCCATCTGACAAGCACAAAGGCAAAACTGTATGGACATTGAAGAACATAAAGAATAAAAATTTAGGTAAGAGAAAGGAATAAAGATTTTTTGACTTCTAAATCCTGTCTTGTGTATCTCTAAATGAGTCAGAGACTATTTGAAGAAAGACAATTCTGCATCACTGGTCACAATGTCTTAGATGAACGGATATTTTTTGCAGTGTCAAATACAGATGAGTTTATCATGTCATGCCATCTGGAAGAAAAGAAGTGCAACCAGGGATTCAGTTAAGATTAAAAGAGCTGTGATGCTATTCCTGGCTACAAAAGGATGATAGTGCAGACTCACTGTGGACCTCTGATAATTTTCAAAAGCTTTCCACAATTTGTATTTATCACATTAAAATATACAATCCAGAGGAAGAATTCCCTTTTCCTTCCTTATTCAAAAAAATACTAAGGGAAGTAATATACATTTAGGAACCCAGGCACCAGGAGGTATTAACCTCATTGGTAATACTTTCAGTCGACTCTACCTACCTTTCACCGCATCATGTAAGCAAATACAAATACAGATGCAAAAGATGACTCTTTAATGGAAAGTAGAAGCTATTTTCAGTTCCTCAGGTAAAAAGAGAATATCAGCATAGAAAGAAGACATTTTTGTGGTTCAGTAAAGTGTGAAGTTAGTTTTTGAGTAGTGCACAGGACAATTACAGAAAGGAGGTAGAGACTCCTGACAACCCAGTTCCAGGAGGAAATGTGAAGAAGGTCTTGAGAAGTATTTGAAAATTTTATTTTCTTCCAGGAAATCAGTTGGAAAAGTCTCCAACAATTTTTGAAATAAACTTTGATGTGTTTCACTGCCCAAAATCATGTTTCCACTAAAGCCAATGGCCATGCTCCTGCAGATTTCAGTGGCTATAAAATCAAGATGTGAATAAATTTTGATGTGTTTCACTGCCCAAAATCATGTTTTCAGTAAAGCCAATGGCCATGCTCCTGCAGATTTCAGTGGCTATAAAATCAAGATGTGACTGTAGATACAGAATATAGTGCTACATAATTAATTTTGTGCTTAGAGACATCAGACCAGATTTGTTAAAATGTTTAAATTGCTCAGCTGCCATTGAACTAAGTAAAGGCAGGCAGTGAAATAATACTGTTCTTCAATATCTGACTCAGATTAGAGGACTTAAATCTCAAAGCCATTGTATAAATTCCTATGATAACTAATACATCAGACCACTTAAACTGATCACGTTCATATTTTTAATTCAAGCAGTAGCCTCAAAATGTATAATGATTTTTTCATCCAAGGTTATATGTTTGTTATCTATTCGTAACTATTTTCATGGTGTAGTTTTTGCCACCTGCAGAGAGCTTTGAAAAACAAACACTGTGAATCTATGAAAATTATGCATTTATTTGAACAGACAAAATTTTAAGGTTTATTATTTTGATAATTCCATTAATATTTACATATTTCCTAGTCTAAATTGTTCAGACACCTATTCTGGTTTTCATGGCATCATATAAAATACTTTCAGTAAAATCCAGAAAGGAAGTCTCCATCTATCTTGGAGGTGCACAACTTTCTTTAAAAACAACAGCCTAAGTTTTCCTAGGAAAGAAGGACTTTTTATCTTTATGACAGAAATCCCAGCTGACAACCCTGTTTATGCTATAGAAAATAATGACTGCTGATAGTCTCAAGGACCACCCTGTTGGGTTATTTACATTTGAAACATTTGAAATCAACTCTGTTTAGATAAAGTTTCAATTTTGCATCTGGCTTGCCTGCACATGTTGCTTGTACGCTGTATTAGAGTTAGTACATCTCATTGGAACTGTAATCAATAATGTCCAAGTTTCATACTGTCAGACAGGATCTATTAATGTGAAACTGCTGAGTTTAACATGAAACATTTTGTTCATCTGGATTTCGGAGCCCAGTTGTTAACAGAAAGCTCTTCTGTTTAATAAAAGTGGCATTTTTAAAATGTGAGTGAGTAACATTTAGGCTTCTTATTCTAACATCACCCTCAAGAGAAGAATATAAATATAATTTTTTAATATTATAACATCTAAAAGAAAGATATTTCAGGCTACCTGAGTTCCTTAGGCTTGGTACGTACACTGTTGCTAGATACCATCAACAATTAATATTGTTAAATTAAGAGCCCTAGATTAAGATAATCCATTCAACAATGTATAATTTGAACGGTTTTAAGAAATCACAACTTTTCACGTGACTTATATTTTCTTCAGTTCAGGAAGTTCTCTTTTCAGCTCACTATTTTCCAACTCTTTGTTTTACCAAGAATATTTCTAAATGTATCAAAAGAGGAATAACTTGGTGTTCCATTAATCTAAAACAATTCACTGAATATGAAGTTAGATAGATATATATTTTTATCCATCATTTGTCTTAGTATCAAAAAAGGCAAAGACGAACTAAGCAGATAGCTTGAGTGTGTCAAAACTAGCAACTAAGATTAATATCCCATATTCATTCCTATTACCGAAGTAGATATGAACTTCTATTACTGTTAATTATCTTTCCCTTTCTTAGGTTTTCTGTTCTTCATTCACAGTGGCAGTGATCCATAGTTTCAGTTCATATGCCAGTTTGGAAATCCACCCAAGAGTGTTGAGGGAACTGGGACAGGAGCTTGCTCACCCACTCTCCATCATTTATCAGCAGTCCTGGTTAACAGGGGAGGTCCCAGATGACTGGAACCTTGCCAATATGATGCCCATCTACAAGAAGGGCCAGAAGGAGGGAACTAACAGCCTGTCAGCCTGACCTCGGTACCAGGGAAGATTATGGAGCAGTTCATCTTGGGTATGCTCACATGGCAAGTGCGGGGCAACCAGGGGATCAGGCCCAGACGATATGAGTTCACAAAGGGCAGGTCCTATTTGACCAGCCTGATCTCCTATGATCAAGTAACCTGCCTAGTAGATGGGAGGAAAAGTTGTGGACGTCTACCTGGACTTCAGTAAAGCATTTGACACAGTCCCCTGCAGCATTCTGCTGGAGAAACTCATGGCTCATGGCTTAGACTCTTTGGCTCAGTTAAAAACTGGATGTATGGCTGAGCCCAGAGAGTGGTTGTGAATGGAATTCAGTTGGTGACCGGTCACATGTGGTGTTCAGTGCAGGGGCTGGTCCTGTTTAATATCTTTATCAATTTTCTGAACAAGGGGATCATGTGCACCCTCAGCAAGTTTGAAGATGACACCAAGTTGAGCAGGAGTGTTGATCTGCTCAAGGGTAGGAAGGCTTTACAAAGGGATCTGGATAGACTGGATCGATGGGCCAAGGCCAACTGTATGAGGTTTAACAAGGCCAAGTGCGGGGTCCTGTACTTTGGTCACAACAACCCCAGGCAATGCTACAGGCTTGGGGAGGCTTGGCTGGAAAGCTGTTCAGCAGAAAAGGACCTGAGGGTGTTGGTTGACACCTGGCTGAATATGAGCCAACAGTGTGGCCAGGTGGCCAAGGCCAACGACATCCTAGCCTGTATCAGAAATGGTGTGTCCAACAGAAGGGCAGTGATCATGCCCCTGTACTTGGCACTGGTGAGACTATACCTTGAGTAGTTGTGTTCAGTTCTGGGCACAAGAAGGACATTGAGGTGCTGGAGCATGTACAGAGGAGGGCAGCCAGGCTGGTGAGGGCATTGGAGAACATGTCTTATGAGGAGAAGTGGAGGAAGCTGGGATTGTTTAGTCTGAAGAAGAGGAGGCTGAGAGGAGATCTTATTGCCCTCTACCAATATTTGAAAGGAGGTTGTAGTAAGGCCGATGTTGGCCTCTTCTCCATAGTAACTAAGGACAGGACAACAGGAAATGGCCACAAGTTGTACCAGGGGAAGTTTAGGTTAGATAATAGGAAGAATTTCTTTACTGCAGCTTTTGTTAATAGGATTTGAAATTGTGTCTCCTTGCTTAATTTAGTAGGTCATGGAGAAAAAAACCCATACTTATTTCTGAAATGCAAGAATAAAGTATTTATATACAGAGATCATCCTGAAGTATTGCCACCAACATGACACTAGGATAACAGTTTCAAGGAACAAGTTAATCTTCTCCACTAGATACTCCAGAAAGTACTCTAGAAGGCATTTCATGCAACCCACCTCTCTGAACTCACCGCTTTGGAAAAACAGACATCTAACTTGGGAGGATTCCTAAACCTACCTGAACAGGTGCCTGAAAGCAGATGGCACAAGTCTAGGTATAGTTTCAAAAATTAAAATGCTCTTTGGATGATGTGTTGGTTAGTGCTGAATATCCTTCACCTCCACTTTGGTTTTTTGTGGTTTGTTTTTGTTATTTTTGGTTTTGTTGTTTTGTTTTGTTTTCAACATTTATCATCAGTGTGCCAATGAGTGCTATTCTACAGAATGGGACCTCTGTGTATAAGAAGAAAAAGCCTTCCTACAAGAGGAAAATTATTGACATTGTGAAATACTCTAACTAAAGCTAAAGTAATGTTCCAAACCTTGAGGGGGAGGGGAGGGGAGGGGTGAGGAGGGGAGGGTGGAGGAGGG
>JAAGNO010013815.1:29799-72908 GCA_033439905.1 Ceryle rudis | reverse complement strand
TACCAGGAAAGATCATGGAGAGGATCATCTCAAATGAGCTCTCACAGCAATTGCAGGGCAGCCTAGGGATCAGGGCCTGCCAGCATGGGTTCATGAAAGGGAGGTCTTGCTTAACCAACTTGATCTCTTTCTATGACCATGAGGCTCACCTTTTGGATGGGGGAAGGCTGTGGATGTTGTCTGCTTGGACTTAAAAGGCCTTTGACACAGTCTCCTACAGCATTCTCCTGGAGAAATTGGTGAAACATGGTATAGACAAATGTACTCTTCACTGCGTTAAAAACTGGCTGGATGGCCATTCCCAGAGAGTTGTGATTTAATGGGGTGAAATGGAGCTGGCTGCCAGTCACCAGTGGTTTCCCTCAGGGCTCAGTTTTGGGGCTGCTCTTGTTTGGAATTTTTGTTGATGACCTGAACGTGGGGATTGAGAGCACCCTCAGTAAGTTTGCAGATGACACCAAATTGTATGACAGTGTTGATCTGCTCGAGGGCAGGAAGGCTCTACAGAGGGACCTGGAAAGGTTGGATCGATGGGCCGAGGCCAACTGTATGAGGTACAGCAAGGCCAAGTGCCGGGTCCTGCATTTCGGTCACAACAACCCCAGGCAACACTACAGGCTTGGGGATGAGTGGCTGGAAAGCTGCCTGGCAGAAAAGGACCTGGGGGTGCTGGTGGACAGGCAGCTTAATATGAGGCAGCAGTGTGCCCAGGTGGCCAAGAAGGCCAGCAGGATCCTGGCTTGTATCAGGAATAGTGTGGTCAGCAGGAGAAGGGAATTTATCGTGCCCTTGTACTCGGCACTTGTGAGGCCTCGTCTGGAATACTGTGTTCAGTTCTGGGCCCTTCATTATAGGAAAGACACTGAGATGCTGGAACATGTCCAGAAGAGAGCTACCAAGCTCGTGCGGGGTTTAGAGAACAAGTTGTATGAGGAGAGGTTGAGGGAGCTGGGCATGTTTAGTCTGGAGAAGAGGAGGCTGAGGGGGGACCTCATTGCCCTCTACAACTACCTGCAAGGAGGTTGTAGAGAGGTGGGTGTTGGCCTCTTCTCCTTAGTAACTACTGACAGAACCAGAGGAAATGGTCTGAAGTTGCATCAGGGGAGGTTTAGATGAGATATTAGGAAGAAATCCTTTACAGAGAGAGTGGTGAGGCACTGGAACAGCCTTCCCAGGGAGGTGGTTGAGTCACCATCCCTGGAGGTGTTTAAGAAACGGGTAGACCTGGTGCTTCAGGACATGCTCTAGTGGGAGGCATGTAGGGGGTTATTTTGTGGTTTTGAAGTTGTGTTTGATCAGGGTATTTAGGTGCTTTTTATTTAGGTGTTTTTTTTGTTATGGGTATGGTTGGAGTCAGTGATCTAGGAGGTCCTTTCCAACCATGAATATTCTGTGATTCTGTGGTTACCTGTGTGGCTTCTGCAGGTAAATGTACTCCTGTACTAAATGTAATTTGTGCCTCTCACAGTGTGTCAGTAGCAGTAGAGACAATGAAAGATTTGATCAGCCTGGAGCAAAACTCACATAACCACTTTTGCTATGTAGAACTAAAGTGAATACAATAGCAGGATTCCAGTGAAGGTTTGAACTGTCCCCAGATTCACAGATGCTTCAGGGGCTGGAGTCTGCTAGGAAATGAAGACTAAATTTTGTACTTTGCCCTTTGTATTGTTGACTATACAGAATAAAAGAAGCATATGGAAGGAAGCAAATTGTATATATACATCTGCAGACTGAGAGATGGTTTCAATACCGCACACTTTTATGTAGAACTCAATAAAATGCATTTGCAAACATAATTACAGATGCAGCAATGTTCTCTAATAGTAGATTATATAAAGCATGTTATGAAATGCATTCATATCAAGTTCTTGGCAAATTGTACTACCTACCATAACCAGGTGTTATAAAACCAATTATGGGTATATAGGATTTACCGACACAATGTATGTAACCCTTAAATAAAATACAGTTTGGGGTGGTTGTAAAACATGTAATAGAGGGTGGTGGAGTTATTTTGAACACGCTGGAGCCAGCAGCACAGGAGGGGAAGCTGTTCTTGGGGAAAGCATGGTGATGAATGGTGCTTCATGTGTATCGGCTGACTCTTGGCTCAAGGCCTACAGGTTGATCCAGCTGTCCTTCTGTGCCACAATATTTTGTCCTGTTTTGTAGTCCTGTAAATTCCCATCCAAATATGTAGCACTTCACTTGCCTAAGTAATGAATGCAAAATAATTAAGACCCTAGTCCTGAATTAATATCAAGCATTTATGATGTTGCTTCAAATTGCTGAATTCCCACACGAAGGCTTTATCCGAAGCCTTTTCAGTTGAATGGAAATGTACTATTGAATTGGGCAATCTCTGGATAAAGTCTTGGTTTAATTTTGTCAGATTATTTCTTTAGGGCAGAAGGGATGTTATTCTGAGTTATTAGGTTGTGTGTTTTGCTGTGTCATGAGAAAAACAAATGTATTTCTTATTCTACTTCCTCATCACTAAAAACAACTTCTAGTAAAAGATAAGCAGAACCAGTACAGATAAAAGGAAGCCTCTTCCCTTTTCTCCCTGCAATGAACCTTTACCCAAACTCTTTTGTATGGTTCCTGTTGTTGTTCATGTATTTCCTAGTTCTGCCCCGGACAAGGAGCACAGTCACAACCCCAGGAGTTCTCATCATCTTGTTTCTTTGCTATTGACAAAAATATTTTCCGGTCCAGTTTTTCTAACAACAGATGTTTGTGTAGTTTGAGAAAGCAAATGGTGCATGGACCATGGCTACCATATAAGTGAACTAACAGTTTCAGCTTAAGTGTGCAGCTGTAGAAATATATCCCTCAACATATCAGGTAAAACGTTTTTGAGAATGAAGTTCGTGTAGCATGCCCGAATCCCAGCTCTCTGGATCAAGGGACCTCGCTGTCCTTTCACATGAGATGCCCTTTCAAGCTGTTTTCTTGCATATTTTTCCTATGAAATCCAAGTAGATTATGGTGTGTAACTGCTCTTATGCAGACATGAGATTGGGATGCATCTGGAACACATGCTTAAACACAGAAACTTAGATTTATTTCTGTAAAAGCAGCTACACTGATAATTTGCAAGTACATCTTTCCTCCAGGGACCTCAAAGCACTTCACAAATATTGTTGGACTCTCAGAATGTTCTTGCACTTGAGTAACTGGTCTTGGAGAGGTTAAGTGATTTACTTGAGGTTTCCCAGTATATCAGAGGTAGAGGTAGGAAGTGAAACAGGATTGTGACTGCAGATGACATCCTTTAACCTTTAGAGGTGCTGCTGTGTGCAAATAAAGGCCTGACCCTGCTAGCATCACTCATGTGAGCAGTGTCTCTGAAATTAATGGAATGACTGGAGTGAGAAAAGGGCTGCAGTATTTGCCTCCTTAGGCCTTTCTTTGTGAAGCATTTAATATTTCCCAACAGGTATTGTTTGTCTTTACCTTGTACCAAAGTGTCTTATACCACCAACAACAGAAATCTCAGTTTCATTTTTATCCTCTAGTGCATACAGTCAACAACCAAGGTGAGAGATCTCTTTGGGTAGTCACTAAGCCACAGGGCCCTGAAGACACTTGGTGTTCTTGGAAACAGACTCTGACTTCTCTGCTCTTCTTCACAGGGAAAGAAGAGATTTCAGATTACTATATGAACCTACACGTTTCTCAGCTGGTAAGAACCATAGTCCATATTTCTTCGTAGCAAAACCTTGGCTCTACCCCAACTTCAGCAATCACAAAGACTAATATGTAAGAAAGACTTTGTTAAAAATATGTGAAAATACGTCCTTAATAAAAGAAAATGAGAATTCCAAAATTCTTTCTTCGTTCTCTGTAGAAAAAAAAAAGGTTCTCACTACAAGCCACTTTTTGCCTATTTAAGCCTTTGTGTTTCTTATTCCACTTCTTTAGCAGGCTTGAAATGAGTGAAGAGGTAGAACATGAGAGAGTGACAGAGGTAGTAAATTATGTAAGTTATATAAATTATATAAATGCATGGCAATAGCAAGCAGATTTCAATGCTAATACAGACTGCAGAGATTTCTACTGTTAAAGAAGAGAGAACCTGCAGCACCTGAAGAGAAATCAACTGACTAAGTCCAGCTCCTGCTCCAGCCTGCAGAGATGGGAGACTGCTACAGACAGGGGGAAGTGGAAGCAATGCCTGAAACCTGCAGAAGTGACAATTCCCTGAAGCTTGAACTTCTGTGATAAAGGGGAAGAGATCATTAACTGTGAGTGAGGAGAGTTTGTGGAGGAGAAAAGAAAAAAAGGAAAAAAAACCCAGCCTCTTTAACTCTGGAGTTTTTAAAAGTGCCCTTGTTTGTTTTCTTGGCAGAAGAGCAGAGCATTTGGCACCCATCCTTGGAAGGTGGCCCAACTACAAAAATGCTGGGGTTGGCCCTTTGCATGCTGTTGCTAAGCGGATGGCCCAATAGCCGGTGGGGCCCTCCAAACCCCACTCCGTACTCCAGCAAGATCCAGGCTCCAGCCCGCCTGTATTAAAAGCCTCTCTTCTCTCACTTGCTAATAATAATAATTTAAAAAAAAAAAAAAAAAAAAAAAGCCAAAGAAGTGCCGAGTTTATGCAAGCAAACCCAACCCAGCTGCTGCCAAAAGCTCAGCAGAGAGGAGCTGGGGAGCACCAGCCCATGCCCGGCTCATGCTGCAGAGCCCTGCGGGGATGGACGGGGCTCTGTGCTGGGCTCCTGTCTGACTCGTTCTGCTCTCCCTCCTGCTCTGCTCCCACAGCCTCAAGATATAGGGCAGAAACAAAGGGGTTATTTTCCCCCTTCCTTTTTTCTTTTTTAATGACTTTATCAACTCTGAACCTTGGGATGATTTGTGCATTTCATACTCTCTCTGTGCTTTTACTCTCAGTTAGAATTTGGATCCCTTCCATTTCTCAGTTGAAAACTCTCTTCTTTTTCTTTTTTTTTTTCCTTGCCCCCCCCAGTTGTTTGTGGTTTTGAATGAAAGGGCATTGTTAACTCTTTCACTGCCCATTTGGAAATGGCTGTCTTGGCTCAGCTGTTACAGACATTTCTGGAAGAGCAGAATAAAGTGCTGTTTTCAAAACTGCAGGCTGAAAGGATAAGAGCAGCAATGGGAAAGATTTACATTAAAACTGCTACTGTTTCTGTAGGGTAACCCAAGCTGGAAAAGCAGAGCACCTATTATTATTTATAAGAGCCCTGACCACTTCTTCAAGGCACTAGATGAGGCCTTTCCAAGCTGGTGCTCAAAAGCATCAGCACAGTTGGGAGAAAGGGACAGGTTTGGTAAAAACATTGGAGCAGGAGGCTTTTCCCACACGGATAGGGGAGCCAGGATCCCTTGTGCTGCCATGGGGCGTGCTTGACACCCCTCCCTGGTTCAGTGTGTGCACAGACTTACTTTTGAGGGGGGAAAAAAAATGGAAACCTGTGCTTTTTTTGCTACCTAACTATGAAATAAGCAAAAGGTGCACTTTTACACCCCAACAGTGCAGAGTGTTGCACCTGCCCATGGGTAAACAGGAGGTATTCGCCATATCAGAGATAACACATAAAGTGTGGGAAGAGCGGGGGAAATTTTCACTGGAAGTTGTAAAAAGTGGAGAATTAATTTTTCCTATTTTCTATAGAGATGAGAGATTGGGAAGTTAACATCTGTCATTTAAAACCTTTTTTTTCCCCCTTCATCAACAGTGGCAGCTTCAGAAAGTGGGTATTGTCTCACTCCTGTGGGGAGACCAACCCCAGAGCACATGTGTATTCGTGCACTGCTCGCAAGAGCTTTCCCAGATAAGTCCCTGAGCTTTGAGTGAATGCTTGAAACAGAGATGACTTAAATATTTGGCAGCAGCTAGGAGAAGTTATCTTTTTCTTTTTAAAAAATAACATGTTATGCAAGCAGGTTTTATTGTATTTATGGGTATTTATTATTTCTTTCTGTAGATGATAAAATAATCTTGCTGGAACCAGTAGGAATGTGAATTTAACATTTCACTCTGTATGTGAATTAAATTACACCTTTCTTGTATGTCACATTTCTGAAGTTCTAAAAGCACATGAAATACCCCCTTCCTATATTTGCACATCCTGTGGTGATTAGCACATGAATATTTTCCATTTTGTCTTTGAAAAAAGTACTTTTATAGCGGTTAAAACAAGTGCATATTTTTCCAGCATCCTTCTGAGTATGACTGCTGTTCTTAAATATTTGTACGCACATTTGTCTGTATGTTTGTTGTGCTTGTTAGTTCAGTATTGTAGAACAAACAGAGAAAACAAAAATACAGATTTTTAACCACAGCAAGTTTCCCTGCAGACAGGTTTTCTTTGCACTACTATACAAGTGCAGCAGCTTGGAGAAAGAGCACAGCATATAATTCTACATACATTGCAGTCCTTTTTTATTATTCTTACCACACCAGCTGAATGGAGAATTATAAAAACTATGTCCCTGATTCTGTAAAGATTTTTTAAAAGAGGCTTAACTTTAGGCATATAGGTAACTTCAAAGGAAATTAAGTGAAAATAAAGGATGTGAGTAGTTATGACGGACAGATGCATTAGAGAAAATGATCTACACAAAACTTGATCCAGAAGTTCTGGATTGCATTAATTGACCTTGGTGAGCTAAATTGGAAATTATGTTCAGAAGTTAAACCCAAGTCTTCTACAAAAAAAAAACCCAGTGTAGTGGGTATTCATAGAATCATAGAATGGTAGGGGTTGGAAGGGACCTCTGGAGATCATTAAGTCCAACCTTCCTGCTAGAGCAGGATCACCCAGGGCAGGCCACACAGGAACAGATCCAGGTGGGTCTTGAAAGTCTCTAGAGAAGGAGACTCTACAACCTCCCTGGGCAGTCTCTTCCAGTGCTCTGTCACTCTCACAGTGAAGAAGTTCTTCTTCATGTTGAAGTGGAACTTCCTGTGTTTCACCTTGCTACCATTACCTTTCATGCTATCGCAGGGCACCACTGAAAAGAGACTGGCCCCTTCTACTTGACACCCACCCTTCAGATATTTGTAGACATTAATAAAATCCCCTCTCAATCTTCTCTTTTACAGACTAAACAGCCCCAGAGCTCTCAGTCTTTCCTTATCAGAGAGATGTTCCAGTCCCTTAATCATCCTTGTAGCTTCCATTGTACTGTCTCTAATATTTCCTTGTCTCTCTTGAACTGGGGAGACCAGAACTGGACACAGTACTCCAGATGTGGTCTCACTAGTGCAGAGTAGAGGGAGAGGAGAACCTCCCTGGACCTGCTGGGCACACTTTCCTTTTTGCACTCCAGGATACCAATGGCCTTCTTGGCCACAAGGGCATATTACTGTCCCATGGATAACTTACTATGTATCTGCTGACTTTTCTGTAGGCTAAGTGTGAAATTCCAGCACTGCGGAAGGGAGTGTGTATATTGCTATTGATTTTACCGATGCCAGAATTTTGCCCCAAACACTAACACTTCCTCTGTCTCTGAGGTTTTTTTATTAACTCTGACATCGGTTTCTGCATCTATGCTGTCACATCGCATGGGGTGCAAAAGTGTTTTAAAATTGACAACAAACTTGAGCTGCAGAGCATGGCTCATTGATCAAACCTCTGAATCCATCTTGACTTAAGTTTGATTAGATCTTTGATTCAAACCTACTGTATAGACACATCTCTTTGTACGTTCACAATTTTGTTGGCACACCTGTTGTGGCCCAGTTGGGAAATTCTGTGCATGTAGCAAATCCTGGTCTAGTGGGGCAAACTAAGCATCGATTTTGTTTCACCATGTCAGAGCAAGCTATGTCAACTACGGCACATCACTTTCTGATCATGCTAAAGCCACTCGGACAAAAAGCCACCTCAGCAAGCTGTCATTTTAATGTTTTATCCATTTTCTTTTTGTGTATGTTTGCTCCACATTTCAGTGAAGCCTCATCTCTCCTGCCCACTGCCATAGGCTATGAGTCTGCAGCAGAACTCAGTTTCCAAGATGTCACATATAATGAAACAGGAAAATTCTACCGAAAACATTCTGATCGCTGGCTTTCATACTGAAATCCCCTCCTGCTCAGGAAGGGAAGAGGACAAGTGAGACAGTGAGGCACCATCCCTGTGTGGTGGCTGCAGTGGGAACCTCTATGTGCCTCACTACCGCAGCCACGTGTGGGATGCCTGTGTCCATTTATTACTTCAAACTAAACAGCTATATTGTAGTACTACAGATTAGAGGGCTTCTGTATCATAATTTTAAAGCACTTAAGCTTGTGTTATCTTTTAGCTCTTTATTCATCTAACTAGTTAAAGATTTTGAAGACCTAATCTAGTTCCCATTAAGACAAAGAGGAGAATTCCTTTCTCTGTGAAGTGCTACACCGCGGGAAGCCAAAATGTTTGGTGTCTGCCTTAAGACAGTTACATCTTACAGGCATAAACAGCTCAAGCTATAGACTTTTCTCCATCATTGGGGAAGTTTTATTCTTATCCCCATTTTACAGGATGAAATCTGTTATTCAGTGAAGTATGTGAGCATGTGCCAGTTTCAACAGAGTTTGTGGAGTCTTTCCAGGATAGACTAAGTTTGCCAAAAGTGCAATTTGAAGTGGAAAACTATTTGTAAATTCAGGTTGAATGTAATGAAGAGTTTTGGCAGGAAAAAAAATAGGGGAATTTCTTTTCTCAGGAAAGTTTAAATCCTTCATTTCAGTATTTTCAAAATAAAGGATGTCATTTTGACATTTCTTAAACCACTTTTCAATGTTGACTTTTTTTGTTCATTATCGTTTTGAAAGTAGTGCAATAGATAGAATATTAGACTTCTCAGTAAGAGTGAATTGACACTACTTTAAGTGCCATTTTGAGGTTCTGAAATGCAGGGGTTTTTCAGCTAGAACTGTTTGTTGTTTACAGTTTGGGTTAAAAACATTATGAAAACTTCCATTCTAGATAATCAGAGCAATCTGAGCTGATCCAAAATGAAACTTTAAGGGGGCTTTTATGTCTGTTCCACCAGCACATTGTGTGTTTCACGTTCAACCTCACCTAAGTAATTTTTTCAGTTTCCAGTTCAGCCACCAGACCAAAGGGAACACGTTCATACAGCTCCAACTCCCAACAGCTTAACAGCCCTATTGTTTTTGGTTGACTCCAGTGAAACTACCTGTGCTGGGAGTCAGCCACGTGGCTTTGAGGCTCCCTGAACTGATGCCTAAACAAACTCTAGGAAGTCAAACAGGGTGACGGGCAGAGCCTGGCTCAGGGCTCTGGCATGCTGGCTGGGCCCTTTGGTGATCTGAGGTCAAGACCCTTTTTCTCCTTCAGGTTTGGGAAGCTCTCTACAATACATCTGGCTTAAGAAGGAAGAGTGAGGGCTGAAAAGGGAATTATTTTCTTTGTAGCTTTCAGTGCTTATGACCTGAATTGGGTAAGTGTGTAAGGTGGACAGCAAAGGAAAGAAATGCCTGGGTGAACGTGAAACTGAGATCTGGGCTAAAGTTTTCAGTGGTTATTATATTAGCCTAAAATGTTCTTCTCCTTCTTATGAACATAAATTCCTTTAAATAAATACCCAAATAAATTCCATTAATTACCAAGAGCTTTCCCTTCTTTTGTTAATAGCTCCTTCTAATAATGCAAAGTGAGTGATAAAATAAAAATGAGTTGGAATAATTTTGTAAAGATGACTTTAACCAATTAGTGTGTTAAGACAACAGTGGGAACAACAAAGACATAAATTTAAACATACCTCTGAATAGCATAATTACCATTGAAGTTTCAAACAGTACACATGTAAAAAGTTTCCAACCAGCCAAGAGAGAAGAAAACATGATCCAAAGGGTGCTTACTACACACCAAAATATTTTCCATCAAACTAAGTTTTATTAATATTTCAGTGCCATGTGATACGTATCTACAGCTCACTCATACTGCCTTAATTTGTTGCTGTGTGTGACAAGTTGTAGTCTGATCTAGCCTGACACGCTATGGTATGCACAGTACACATATATCATGATAAGACAGTTGAAAACCAAAGACAAACAGCCCCAAAGAGAGAGTTAAATAACGTGATCCAGCAAGGGCCTGCATCCATCAGAGGGAGAGCATTTCAAATGGCACACCTTCCACTTGCAAGTAAATAAATACTGATTGCATGCTATGGCTGGGAATGAACAAGATAATTCAATCCAGTGTTCCCACAGATGATTTTGTTTCTTTTTCCTCCCTGTATATTAGTTAACGTTCTTTGTAATGACATCTTTTTTATCAATGCATAGTGAAAACCAGGCTGTCTTGGACCTGTAAGCCCACTGAAATGAGAATGGTAGAATCATTTGCTGCCCACTGGAGAAAGAGATGAACCCAGCTGCTGCTGTTGTAACACAACGCTCCATGAGTGAAGTTCTTCTGTTCTTTATTATGTTGGTAAAAGCACCAGTAATTCAACTAGCTTCATTTCTGGCCAACTTTGGGTTCCTTGTCTAAATACACAAAATATTTCGGAGATATAACTAAAGAAGTTTCATTGTCCAGGGTACTCCTGGGGAGGGGGATGAGCTCCCCTTCTTCCCTGCAGATTCAGGGAGAAGCTACTGCCTAGTTGAAGTAATTTTAGTTGCATTCACATTACTAAAAAGTTTTGTTAGAAAACAGGTGACTTTGTGCCATTTAGTGAATGAAAGCATTGGTAATTATGACAATGAGCTCATGTGGAAGGGATCATTATAAAAAAAAAAAAAAAAAACAACAAAAATACATCTGCTTTGCTCCTTATGTCTCAGGTATAACATCTGAGGTGTTCCTGGGGTCCCGGGATCCAGAGTTTTGGAGCATTACACAGGTCTGATTTTCAGGGCTAGAAAACTGGCACACACTAGCACAATGCTTTTTGTCATCTGTATTTGGGCCACAAAAGAAAAAAAAAATCCAGGTAAAAATGGTAGTAATTTTTAATTAATTCTTCAGAGCTTCATTTTATAACTCTGGTGGTTTGACCAAGTGAAAGCTGCTTCCACTTAGGTCCCTTTGGGCTCATCATTATGAGGGTCTAGCTGCAAAACTGAGAATTTCAGTGGTTATTCAAGTTTATCTTGAAGTGTTCTTTAAGCTGTGTCTGTAATGTTACCACTGCCTTGCTGTGAGTAACTGGGATGATGAACTGGGCAAGTGCTGTGTCTGGTTAGTGTTTCTACAGACTGTGCAGGATGATCACTCATCCGGAAAGAAACACTTTCCACTCTGCGTGAGCATCAGTGGAAATGTTGAGAGTATTCAGTGCTGTTCTCTTTTTATCATAGAAAAGTGACATTCTCTATGGACCTGCTCCAAAGCGTGATCGTGTCAGTGAAAGGACTCCTGTTGACTTCAGTGTGACTTGGAGTGGTTCCTAAAAATGGGAACAAAGCGGCAGACTTCTTAAATCTTCTGATGTGGTCCTTAAAGCAAGAATTCAGACCCCATGGGGCAAAGGTTTGTGATTAGAAAGATGATTTGGCCTCTCTTTCTTCCTGAACTGAACCACTGAGGTCTTAGTGAAGATTCATTCTTTGAGAAAAATCATATGCCAGTCAGCACAGAGAATAGTCAATCTGCTAAATGCTTCATTATGCCTTATACCTTTCATTATGGTGTGAGATTTGATTAAGACAGTCAATGACCCCGTGACTAGGAACAGAAGGAAAAAAGGCAAAAATAACCAATGGAGCCATAGGGCTAAAATATGAGAAATGAAACAATTGAAGGTGTGGAGGAGAGAGGAATTAGCACAGCTGTTGGCACCAAAGTGGTATTGAGAGTCTTTAAACCGCCATAAAGCATATGCTGGCACTATTTCATCCTACACGTTTACCATAATGCAAACCCTGTTTGTGTAGGAGAGCTTCCCAGCATGAGAACAGAGGTGTACACAGATGCCCACACTCCAAAATTGCAGGTGGTGCTCACCAGCAGCTGCTGCTCTCTGCAATCCATTGCCTGCTTACAGCTACTTTCCTATACCTTTCCTAGGGAGGTTTTTGAAGGTACTTAGGAAATTAAAAGGAGTTGAACTCCTGTGTTCCTTTGTGCCATTGACAGAGAAGCACTTTCATTTCCTTTCCTAGTGGATATGACCTTTCCTTCTTTCCCTTTAGACCTGCTGTGTGTCCTCCATAACTTAGTGCTGTGCCTGACTATGTCAAAACACATTGAGAAGTGAAAGCCAGCTCATGGTACAACTTTCTATCACAACTCTTTCAGCATTTGACTCACAAGTCTAGTTTGGCTTTATCACTCCCTTAGTGCACTGTAGATGCCTGCTCTGAAAGGCACATGACGCAAACCATCATGTTACTGTGTGGAACCTCTTTTCTACACTGCACTTCATATGTCATTCAATCTTTTTAATTTGATTAGGAGGTTAATTTGCATGGCACTGTGTGTATTCTTTTACCAGAATATATATACTATTAAATGTATGATGTAAGTTAATCCAAAGCTAAAGAGGCCAATAAAAGCTAGTTCCTTAAGGAGGAAGAAAAAAGAGCACAGTTCAATGGAAGAAAAGCTTGGTAGGAGTCCAAAGCCCTGACTCATTGTTAGCCTCAAGAGCATCCTGACTAGCATCAACGTGTTCTGGAAGCAATGTGATTTTCCTACCGTATTAACAAAAAAATAATAAAATGTAATGTTAAAACAATAGGACATACCAGAAAATTTCCACTGAGGAATGGGGGTCAGTAATAAGCTCATGTCACAATGATTTCCGTTCTGTTCACATAATCTGAGCATATGGCAAAGTGACGTGACTTTGTGCCCACCATGGAAAAGTGAGCAGCTCTTTCAGGTGTATAGAACGTTTCTTCTATACCAAGTGCTTCAGAAGGCTAGGAAACAAAATATGAAATATATTTCTATTCATCAGAGCTACCCAGGCAAGAGGGAGCACTAGGAATGTATGGTATAGCTGCAAAGAAGCATTAAGCCCTCATGGAAATCTGAAAAATGCCTCAATGGCTTTCTACCCATGTCTCTCCATAACTATCATCTCAAAAATATATGTAATTTGGAAGTGACAGAGTCCTGGAAGCTTGGCTAGTGTGAGCTCACAGTTATCTTTTACTTGATCCTGTGAAATAAATTATATGCAACAAATCCCAACTGCAGATAAATTCTTCTCCATCTGTTTTCCTATAAGAGAAAAAAATGTAGAATTACTTTCATGCAACAATTGCACAAGCAAGTCATAAGCTTAAAGACAAAGGAGAATAAAGTCAGAATGTTTTCTGGTTTAATGCCAAAGATTTTTAAGATAAAAATTCCCTGAAAGTAACTGCAATAAACCAATGATTGTTGAGTTTAAACATACCTCAAGTTAAGTTAAATTCAATTTTACTTAAATAATTCTTAGGAGAAAAAGAAAACATAAATTCAGAAAACCAAAGTCTTTATGTCTTAATTGTCATCATTTTCCCACAATGTCCCCTAAGCTAAAATGAGGCCATTTGGATTTTAGTAACCAGTCCAAGTACAATGCAAAATATATTTCAAGGCAGAACTGGAGTTTACATCTCAAAAGCAGAGGAGTTAATAAAAATATAAAACTGGAAGAGAGAGAAAGCACTCAATGCCTAGGGAATTATAGTTTTACCTGTCAGGTACAAAAAAGTTGGTCTGCATCCATTGCATAGACGTAAACTAATCTCAGGAAAGGCTTCCCATGAACAAAAAGCTAAAGCCTGATCAAATGCAGTCTAAAATTAGAAGAAAAGTTTCTAAATGAGAGATGTTCTTTTTAAGAAAAAATCTGCTACATTTAAAAATAAAATGGGTATAGTCTTGTAATTGTGTGAATCAATAATGTTTGTAGTAAAAGTGACAGAATGTACTTATACCTTTGTAATTATAGTTTTCAGGTCACTTAAATGCCTTGTGTGGACAGCCTGTAAAGAGAACATGATCAGGTAATATGAATAACAGCCTGAATAAATAGGGAAGTTGTAGAAGTAAGGCTAATGAAAAATAAACATTCTTGTTGGAAAATGGAGAGTGACAGTAAGAATGAAAGTGATCCAGTGTTTCAGATACATAAGTGAGCACGTACTGCAAACATTGTGTATGAGTATTTGAGAAATCTGGAATGGTCTAAAACAAAAAATTAAGTGTTTGATGATTACGTCTGCCTCTCTTTAATTGCAACATGTTTATTTAGGAATTTGCAGGCGGTCAAGATTTTTTCCACTTTCATATTTGCTGTGTTTTTCTCAGTTAAATGTCTATCAGAAGTGCTCTAAACCCACTCAATATCCAAAACCCAAAAATGCATAAAGGAACATAATCCAAATGTCAAATGTAATCACAGTTAGTCAATCCATTTGAACAAATGCATTGAAGCCACATCCTACTTTTTCCTCTCTGGAGACTCACATATATCTAATAATAACCCACCATGCACACTTTAAGGAAAGGGAAGAGAGGAGGAATTGTGAGTTTTGATGCCATTCTAGAAAACAAATTGTCTCCAGGCATTTTGGTGTAAGTGCATCATCCAGTGACACCCCAATGTAAAAGTTCTCTTGAAGAATCTGAATTACACCCAGAGATCACCTGAATCATACAGCGCTTCTTGCAGTGTATACAAGCAACTCCAAAGGCTCTAGCAGCCCCACTTGGCAACCTCTGAAGTTCTCCCACTGGTCTACAATCATATCTTCTGAATGGTTGCACACTCAAGTCAGTGTTGGAAAAGACATGAAAAAAATGGGATGAGGTTTTCTTGATAAGTCAGGCAAGACATCTGCTGTTTATGATTCATGGGTACTTCATCTCTACTGCCCTTGTCAATGCCATCCTCCCCAGCAGCAAGGGATGGTAATAGCAGCCCTTTAATTTACCTGCAGCTCCAATTAAAGTGCAAAGTCATAACTGTATTTCTGCAGGAACAATTTAGGTGACAGTTTTGGGGAAAACAGTTGTTTTTCTGTTGGCAATCTTGCAGCAAAGACACTGGCAGAAATTTCCCAGTGTTACTTGGTGTGATGGCCACAGAGTGAAGAGCTGTGCACAGTCTGGGGACTTCATCTAGCAAACACTTTGTGGAAGTGAATAATCCCAATGAGTTGACTGGAACTACTCTTATGTGTGAAGTAAAGTATAGGCCTCCTTGCAGGGTGAGGGGCTTTATGCATTTATATATACTTCAAGTCCTTGAAAATCTAACTTTCACGTGTAAGTACTTTATTAATGTGGTTTATTTCTGTGTATGCTTTCCTGTGTGTAAATGTATTATGAATCTACCTGAACTGTCTTTTGCAAAAGTGTTGGTTTCAGTTTGTAAGAAAGTTGTTCCTGTATGTGCTGCTGGGCATTTCTTTTGTTCATTTTCTTTTGTCAGAGGCTGATAGTACACTAGCTGCAGTTTTCACATGATCATTCTTGAAATTGCTTCATGCTTGGAGAAATGTGTAGGTGTTCTTTCTGTGTAATTTCTTTAAATAGTAAAGTGAAACAGTACTACAAGAATAAAAAAATACACCACAAGATTCTGTTCGTTTTCTGTCATTTTCATTTTTCATTCATCTAATGAGCTTATTTTTACTTTCTTTCATCCTCCACTCTGTATTAACAAGTTCTTCCTTAATTTCATTGATTCTCCTTGCCCACGGTGGCCTTTTTTAATAATTTATTCAATATGTTTATTCTTCTGAAAGTGCAGACTGCCAAGAGAGGTTGTGGAATTGTCATCATTGGCTCAACTAGACACCCATCTATTAGGGATTATTTAAGGATAAGGAAATCAATCCTTCTGTGATTCTAGGGGAGGAGGGGATGGATTAAATGACCTGATAGAATAGTCCCCTCTAATTCAAATTATTCTCTTTGGTTGTGGGTTTATTTGTTCTGAATTCAGTTTGATCTCAATTTCCTAATTTTTTTAGATAATGTTCTCTTGTGTTCTTTCTTTGAAAGTATGGAGAATTTGCATGAACCAATTTTTATTAGTTCCCTTGAGAATGTTAAAAACTTCAATTAGGTCACAGTGAAGTCTCTTTTCCAGAGTGAAATTCCTTAATCTTTCTTAATAACTTAAATCTTTGAGAAGTGATGTTGTTCTACAATGCATTTTCCTCAAAGTAATTATATACCAGCTAAGTTGATACATAATAGTCAGTGCTGTGTTCTGCTCTAAGTATAATCAGTCCTTGGGTTTTGTAGAGCCTATTAGCCCTGATGGGCTGGAAACACATGACTATCAGTGTGGAGTTGCAGGCTGGGAGATAGGAATTTCCAGTTTCCCAGAAGCCGTCATTTTCTGCTTACATAGGAACCTCTCACAGTGTAAACTGATATTCTGGTTGTATTTCTTAGTAGATCTTCTCAGTTGTAATTTTAGGATTATTTTAACAACAGCGGGCGAGTATATCCATGAGGCAAATATGAGCTAACAGGCTGAGGAATGATGCAAGCTCTGCCTTTGTCTTCATGCATGTATTATCATCTTTGCCCGGTGTTTGCTATATTTTCCAGTAGAATGCGTCAAGCTGTTTAATACTGTATGTAATCAAAAGCTGAAATCCTAGTATTGATCATGGTGCAGTAGGAAGCCAGTCTCTCTCAAGCCTGGCAGATATTTCCTTTTGTGGCTGGCCTTCTGCTGTTTCTGCCTTTGCTTATGTCAGCTTTGGGGTCATTATATAACCACTCTGAAACACTTCTGCTTTCTGGAATTAAGGGGAAAGAGCCATCCAAATCCTCTTAAGCTTTGAAAGTGCTGCTTGCTTTGCTCTGTGCAGCAGTGAGCACCCTGTTAGTGCATCACCAGGAGCAAGAGCAGCTCTGCTTAATTTCATTTGTCTCTGTTTTCTGATCTTGAACTCATTGTGTTCCTATGTCAGCTTCCAAAGGGGTAAAAAGCGACGCATTAGACTAAATCACAAAAATAAAATTAATGCTAAAACCAGTTGTTCCTTGAAGAGCTATGCAACATCAAGAACAGTTTTATCTCAACCTGAAAGTATATGGTGAAAATTGTGGAGGGCTCCATTGATCCATGTAGATTAAAAGTTTCTTACCAGGTCTGTTTTTAAGATTAGGATAATTTATTTGGAAGTCCACAAAAGTGAGGATTGAAGAAGTTGGGAATATAGATGAGGGGTAGGGATCAGTAAGTGATCTAGTTTTCCCTTGCTTGTCTCCTGCCCACTATATTCCTCTCTGGTCAACATGATCTTAAAAAGTATGAGACTGAGGCAGAATCTCATGGCTCAGACACCTCCCAGCTCGAAACACTGCTATTAAATAGTTTCTCCTGTTGTTTAATCCTCCTGTTATATGAATTCATATCCTCTCTGGGTGTCTTCAAGATGTGTACCCATTTTATGGACAATGAGATGCAGATGTTTTACATTAGTAGTGTAGACATCCCTCTCAAGCAATAAGGGTTTATAATATCTTTCCATCTGAGCTCGGTTGATACTCTTCATGGACACAAGGTGATTCATGCTGAAGTTACCATGTTGATCAG
This sequence comes from Ceryle rudis, assembly GCA_033439905.1. Taxonomy (NCBI): domain Eukaryota; kingdom Metazoa; phylum Chordata; class Aves; order Coraciiformes; family Cerylidae; genus Ceryle; species Ceryle rudis. The sequence goes on along the minus strand of JAAGNO010013815.1, from coordinate 55,409 downwards.
CCTTGTCCTCATTCCACAGACACTAGGTAAGAGTGGGTTTGTTTGGAAAAAAATGAGAAGTATGATTATTTCCTTAGCCACTTCCATTTGAAGAGAAAATCAAGTGGGTTTTGTAAAGCAGCAAAAACCTTCCCGCACACACTGTTTCACTGTCACACCTTCTTCTCCTGCTTTGTTTTCCCCTGATGCTTTTTGCCACTTCTGGAGCGTTATCTCTGCTAATAGAGGCACTTTTATAACTCAGTTTTCCATTAAGTCATGATGAGAAGTCCTGCTGTTCCAGTCCTGCTTTTTTTCTCAAGTAACGATTCCTTAATCATTCTGTAATAATTACAGTTTTCTCTTGGCCCTATAGGCATTATTTTGAGAGCAGGCACTGGTGTGGTGCTGACATTATGGATGTCTGTGATTTTGGCAAGAAAAAAGCCTTCAAATATTTCTCCTCTCCATTTGCTTTATTTCCTGCAAATCTCCATATGCCTCATTTCTGTTTTGCAATCTGAGGTCGCATTTTTTCACACACATTCAGTTACAACAGACTGGATGTGGTAAAATCAGAACTCTTCCTGCTACCCTCAGCAGAGCAGCCCTGTCTCTATGCTCTGTCACAGATACAGAAGTGACACACCTTAGCCTTCTGTCACCTTTGGTCCCTGGAAGAGAGGATGGAACCAGAACTGTTTCAAATGCACCATTTCTACAGCATAGCCTCCTCTAATGGTGCTGGAGTGGGATTCTTCTGGGGGATGAAGCCATCTCCTGCACCAGCCTGTCCAGGTGTGGCTGGGGTCACCCTCTGATGGAATGCATACTTGTCAGGTATTGGGGATCAATTTCAGAGCTGATGCAAGGAATGGCTCCAGGACAGCATCTTCAGATTATGTTTTATATCATATTGGGCTTCAAATATTATATAGTGCTGCCGTGCCAGGCTATTTTTAGTGTCCTACAGACTGGAAACAAAAAAATAATTTTGTCTCTTGGCTGGAAGATTTGCCCATATTTGTTCCAGCCTAATTTAACTCTAGTTGAATTCACTGTGTCCAATTTCTAGGTTCTGCTTAACTTTGGGACATACACATATTCTGCTACATCTATTTTCTTCAAATATTGTGCTTTAGCAAAACAGTCACTGCTTGTAATAACTGAATAGCTGCTTTATTAAAACATCCACTGAAGGGCACTGCGAGAAAAAGAGGTCAGATTCACAGGGAATTTTTTGCCATTTTTTTTTAATCTGGCAAAAATGTAAGTTTTAAAAGTTTACATTACAATCTTTGTTAAAGTCAACAGTAACCAAGCTCGAAGCAGGAATAGAAGTCCAAAGGCACTCAATATTATCAGGAAATGCAAGCCACTTAAGAGGCCTGTTGTACAGCAGCATATAAAGCCCTTAACTGGAGTCTTAAGGGTCAAGTTTCTGGCACTATTAATCATGTTATTTATATATATATGGACACAGATTTCTGTGTATATAAGGCATGTGCGCATGCATGCACAGACCCCAGCCATTATTCAGCCCTAATGATGCACGCAGTCCTACTGCAGAGAAAATCAACTGGAAAGGGCCTGAAAAAGATCATGAGTTCTGTACTAGCAGGTGAAGGGGAAGGAGCATGCTGGGCAAGCAGGAATACAGTGTCACCACTCACGAGGTGTGCACTAGTTATCAGATGCTTCTGGTTTGTTAATGAGAGGGAAATAAAATGGGAGAAGGAAGGGGCGGGTGTGAAAAAGGCATAATTCCTACAGATGTATTGTGATTAATAGATTTTGAGTTTCAGGATTATGATCCTTGCATGGAATGTGGAGAAGATGGAGACTCACGAAATTAATAGCATTTTTGTGTGATTAGTAAAATCCTTTGGCAGGAATAGACAGCCACCATTTTAGAAAGCAAAGGAGAAACATGTTGGTATAAAAATCTGGTTTCTTCCAGAGAGCCAAAATGCCATCACTGGGGATTGCCTGCCCTCACTCCCCTGAAGTGAGACCATAAGCATTCCACCACCTCCATGCATGAGGAACAAGGTTTCAAACATACCTAGTGAAGAGTTACAAAGATACAGTGGCTACTCAGTCCAGCAGAAACTAGATGCAATGGCTAATGTGGAGACAGTGAAATTGCTTTGGGTATAAGTTTAGCCCTGTTTCTTAAGTGGTTGAAAATGACTCTCTTTTGTATTTCCCTTAATATCTAGGAGGTGGCACACAGAATAAAAGTGCTGAACTAGGACTCACAGGTTTCACAGAATGAAGCTTTGACTCACCAAAGTCAATACAAGCTTTGATTTGAAGCAGGAGGAAAGTCCACAAATACAAAGGGTGTCATCTGGGCCCTAATGAAGACCTTCTGACTGAGTTCAGCTATGGTTTTGTGGGTGACTCTTGGTGTGCCTGTACTCAGAGAGGGCTGCTCTGTAGTTGTCCTTTATGCAAACCTTCTGTAAGTGGTTTCTGGTACCTCTTGATCTGATACGGAATGATTGTTTCTAGGCTGTGAAACAATGTGGTACAACTTGTTTATAATAATCCTTGGAAAACAAAAAAGATGGTTCTTCATTGTATCAGTGTTCCTGTCATGTGTTACATACTGGAGTTATTTAATCAAAACCATTAACAAACTACATCTTATAATATTTTATAAAGCCAGCCAGTATTATGATTCTTATTTTGCAATATTTATGCTTAAAATTTTATGGGACACAAGTCCATCTCCCAGACCATGTTTGTTGAATGGATGTTTGTGGCAGACAGTCATATCAGCATGTGTGCTCACACCAAACACAGCATTTCAGTGCTTCCCAGAAAACAATGGTCTTGCTGAACTCCAAGTGACCCAGTTGTTGGTGCTAATCACTTGCTGATTACTAGCTAATTAGTGCCTTGTTTAGAGCAACTAAGCCAAAACCACTTTCTGCTATGCTGTGCTTGGAAAGTGGGGTGCATTTTTTGGTCATTGTCATCACTACACTGTAACTGCACTAGAGGTGGATGATGAAATGCAGACTTGTCCTGTGCAGAGCCTCACAACTGTAAGTAGCTAAGGAGTGTTATCTGGGTGTAGATTTCTGTGGTCCTTTGCTCTGTAGCCCCATGCAATGAAGAAAGCAGCTTGTAACCATTTGCAGGTGAGTGCACCAGTGTTACTATTGTCTCACAACTGCGTAGGAAGTGAGAGTGGAAAAGTGCCTTCTGAAACTGATATGATAAATTTTATACTCTAACTGCCATCAGTGAAGTGGACCCCCACTGAAGGTTGTGCCTTTGGTTCACCCTGATGATGGAGTTGAATTCAGCATGGGTCCAAGGGGGGAGGAGAGGAGAAGAGAAGGAACCCCCACTTGTGTTTCTGCAAGTAAGACACTTAGTAGATGTTTGAAAGAAAGAACACTGTTTAAACGTGAACTTATCTTTTGTTACTGGATTTTTGTACAGGCAAGAGTTGGAAGTTATAAACCTTTCTGTGATAGATGGTCCAATAAGATCCCTTTTGGCAGTATGCTGGATGCTTCAGCAAACAAAATGTGCCTCTTAAAAGCTAATGTTATCCTTGTCCTTTGCCAGGAGAGTGCAGACAATGGTTTGGCCTTTTTGCCTGCATGTTTATTAAATGGTTAATCAGCTATATTGGGTTAAATTTCACCCTGAGGATTTTTAGTATGGCCTTTATGGTCAAACTTACCTTGCTGTCAAAGAAGTACCTATAGTTTTAAAACAGAAAACAGAGACTTTTTTTTTGTGGCTTAGTGCTTCTCTTACGAGGAGGGACACATCCATGACATGAGCCTTGATGATCTAAAAAGCACTACAGTGACAACAAGAACCAATGAATTAGTGCAAATCTACTAGTTTCTGCTTTTGAAATCTTGAAACTCATTTCTGCTGTAGATACATTATAGTCTAATGGATATTTTTTAATGAGCATGAAGTGTGTTTTTCATGTTGTGTTTGGGGTTGGGTTTTTTTTGTATTTTCCCTTCATTTGCTAATGCAGCCACAAGAATAATCGTCAGTGAGAAGCAGAATGTTTTGTTCTACAATACCCCAGGCTAGCTAATCTGTGTCATACATATATTAACTTTTAACTGCTACCTGGAAAGGCTTCTGATCACAGGTGAAAATTAGTATAATGTATCACTTTATTAAAAACACTGTACCTTCTGATCTTACTAGCAGTTTCTGCCCATTTGAGGTGCCAGACAGGAATAGCAAGATAAGAAATGAGGTTTATTAGCAGGGCTATTGTGTATGAATAAAGCTAGCAACCTTCAGTTAATTCTCCCTCACCAGTAAACATGAAAGTGAGATGGTTTTTTTGGGTGTGTATCAGAGTAAAAAATATATGCCTAGTGGTTTGAAATACAATTAACTCTGAGTCAAAACACTATGGCCCTCTATTGTCTTAAGAGCTATAAACTATGGATTTCTGTGGACCACAGGTAGTGAAAAAAGGGGTTGACCCAAGAAATCTGTAGACTTCCAGAGTGGCTGACATTCTGTTGGGGCTCTCAGCTGTAAACTTGGACACATGTCCATTTGCACATACCATAAACAGCAAGTATAAAATACCAGGGCTGAATGTTTGAGAAACTTGCTATTAGAAATATGCCAGGACTTCACAACAAAAAGCAAAATGTATTGAAATTTATGGGGTTTAAAATTTCCTCAGAAAGTTAAATGTAGGCTTGTGTTTGCTTTTTTCCCCTGACCCTACTCACCTTTGCCAGTGAGAAGGAGAAAATTTATGAAGGAAGTTGGCTTTTCCAAAAGGCAGATTTGAAATTTTGTGCATGATGTTAGAATTTCCTAGCATTTCTGCATGCCAGGAAGAACTCTGTTCCACTATTTTTCCCAGAAAACATGACATTCAAGGTACATAGTCTTCAAAAAATTGAGATAATTCAGCTACACATATTTGCAACATTCAGCCCTATTTGTTAAAGTAAACATTGCTTAGGGAATAGATGTCTTTGCTTGGGACTAGGAAGACCAGGATATTGAAGTCGCTCAGTTTTCTTTCTGACATCCCAAAGAAATCACTGCACCTCTATTTCCTTGTGACCTTTCTTAAAGTGGAAGATCAGACTGTTTTTTGCTCGGGTTTTGGGGCTTTTGGTTTTTGGGTTTTTTTATGATGTATTGCATACTATAGGCCCAAATGCCACTATATTTTGTATTTATTATTTTGCTATTCAAGAAATATCTAGCAATTTTACTGAACATAAAACTCGGCTGGAAAGTCAATGCATAATACTTCTTTTCTAAACTTTTGTCCTGTTTTGGTTTTGTTCCTTGTCCTGTCCGGAAGACTTAATGGACTATTTGCAGTCTGCTTTTAATCCTTTCTTACTGGTTGATGAACCTCCTTCCTTTTGTGTTTAGAAACACGTTTTTCCCCTTGGTCCTGGGAATTCATCTGTTCATTTCATCTTAAATCTTTTGCAATGTGGAGCAGATTGTTTGATAGTGCAGGGTGACACACGTGGGTTTTTTTAAACAACTGTTGTCTTTATTCTTCTGGCAGCAAATGCCACTGCTGTCAAATAAAGTAGAATTGACTCCCACAGGAAAGCTTAAAGAGTCAGATACGCCATTGCAAATTCTGGCATAGACTGTTTGGAATCCTTTTTCTTCTTGTTTGGCAGAACATGTGCTCAGTCCCTGAACACACTGCTCAGAAGCTGTTACAAAATATAGAAGACATAAATACTAAGCAAGTTAAAATTTTATCTGCTTTGAGAGATAGGAGTCTGAATATCTAAGACACTAGAATTCGTTTGACAAGAACAAGAGATCTCATACCAGTCTTGTAAATGAAAAGCTGTTAGGCAGGCAGTACCTTCCCCAATGTCATGTTTTTCTTAGAACTGGGGCATACATTACACACAAATTTGAGATTATCTCTAACAATTATCTAAAATTAACTGTGGTTTTCTAATGAAAAACTAAGAGGAGGATCTGATAAGAAGTGGGCCTATTTATAATACTTGCTACAAGAAAGAAAGGTTTGCTACTCTGGTGAGTGAAACCAAAATGCACCATGTGTCAGAGTATAAAAGAACATTGGCTTCCTTTCCTTTACTTATTAGCAGCAGCACTGGGAGTTTATCACATCTATCGGTGGTTAAGTGAAAAGAGCCAAGTTGAAGAAGCGTTCCCATTTCTGTGTTGTTTTTTTCAGTGCTGTATCAGTTGCTCTCCAAACACCTCTGCTCTTACAGAACATGTATGCACCATGCTATGTCACACATTGCAGCTCTGAGCTCTCCTGGCAGCTTTCAGCTTTCTTAATGCAGTACATGCCAGAAAGGGGAACCAGCTTGGACAACAAAAGCAAGCTTACATCTGTTTGGTGCTGCACCAAGGTGAACTTCACGTGTATCTTGAGTTTGATTAGCATGGGGCTGCTCTGGCTGTGCCATGTGGACATCTCATGGGAGTATCCTCATACAACCACCAATATCTCTGTCCATGCAGCAAGCCTGAGACAACAGAGTTTAGGAGCTCAAAATGTGAGCTCCTGAAGACCTATGGGGCCAAGTTCTTCTGTAACACTGTTTTTATTTGGATGTGACCTGGCCAGGGAAGCCCTACTCATGATTGATTCAAAAGACTCCAAAATAAGCATAGTGTCCACCTGGATATGATGTCTATCTGTTCCCAGTTATGGAAGGCTAGTCCAGAGCAATCCTAGTGTAGGCAAACTGTGAGTGAGATACCAGCAACGCAGCTTACTTGTCTTTCCAGGCTGAATCTTTCCAGCACAGAATGACAGAGAAAAAGCAGACTTTGGTGTTATATAAAGCATGTTTCCCTTAATCCAGATAACTGTGTGGGAACCAAGTCACTGTGTTTAGGGCCTTTTCCATGCTATGCAGAACAAAAATTATGGGGAGGATTTTGTCAGCAGAGAGTATCAGTGGAGAGGCTTCTTTTTCCAAATCACACTGTATTACAGGCCAGAGAATGAGTCTTCAAGGAGATGCTGTGGTTTCTCTTTTTGGCTTTTTGCACAACTTGGACTGCACAGAGCTGGGTTCAGGCACCTGATTCACAAACAACAGAGGTACAATGAACATTTGAAAGTTCTGATTTCTAAAATCATATGAAATTTATCAGTTTCACATCATGGGTGTCTACATGAACAGTAGCACATGTAAGTTCTCATTCTTTAATGTGAGTTCGAAAGAACCCAAAACCAGCGAGTAAGACTTAAAAATCATAATATGTCACCTAAAATTCACATGTTGAACAAATCCACATACAGATTAAACAAAAAATACAAGTCCGAAAGGCTGGTGGATCTTGACAAACATTTCAATGAATCTATTGTGGCTTCATGTTTGTAGGAGCTGCAGAAACCAGATGGGTTTTGTTGTGAACCATTTTCCATAATTCAGCTTATCAGTCATGTGAGCATAGGTAATTATTTTCACCTCATGTTTGCTAGTGCTGATTACTTTGCATTTGACTGGTCTTAAAAATAGAAAATCTTTAATCTAAACCAAACAATCCTTAATGCAGCCAAATGTTTGGATGAAGAAAGGGCAAATGACTGTGTGACAGCAGCACCAATAAAAATAACACAGACACCATCTAGTATCATGCCAGCAGACAATGCAGAATAACTAAAAGCTAGGCATAACTTTGCAAGGTTGAAAGAGGTTCCGCTGTCTCTTCAGGATACTGGCCTTAACTGGTGAAGAGGTTTACAAAATTTAGATGCACTTTCTCAAAAAGGTTTGTAAATCTGACCACTTTTTTTTGTTTGTTTTCCATTTTTACAGAATAACTTTTAGAAATTTTGACATGTGAAATGTTTTCTTAGCTGCTAAAGCTAATTAGGAGACCCAAGGATTGGTTTTGTTATATTTTCCTCTGAATAGGAGTGAAGTTATTTCATGCAATTTTTTACACAACTCTGCTGTGTGATGAGCTGCATACAGAGTAGTTTATTTATACCACTTTATCTCACACCTGTTTGGATACTGGCTGTTTTATGGTATTTAAACATACTATTTCTTGCCAATTGCTTTATCTCCACAGTTCCTGCTTTTGCTGCAAATGTTTCTTATTAACTCTAAAAGAAACATCAATTGCTCCCAGAGCATTATTAGTGAGGACGAAAATAACATAATTGTTAGTTACTTCCAACATGTTATCACTGCAGACCTATAAAACAGACATTCTTTCAAAATACTGTAGGGACTCTTTTACTCTGTTGAAAAGAAATAATACTTGTTATTTCACTGGAATTTTGGTTTTAAATAGAAAAAAAAAAATTATAAAAGTCACCAAGTTTCACTGCTGTGTGGTGTGCTTTTCTGAGACATTTTGTAGTGCCACCTCTGAGCACACCTTTCTAGCAACCAGACCCCAAATGTAGAACACAATGTCAGGGAAAGACCCACAATGGGGGCATATAAGATTATTCATGCAGAAAATGCATAATGCCTTGGGGATCTCTTCCTCTGGTGTGAATATTTCTCCCTGTAGCCTCAGCGTTGTGGGTCTGATGGTAGCAATTTTCAGCCCTGCAAGTAGGAAGAAGGTGGGGGTATACCTCTGCACATACTGTTATGGAGTTCTGCACTTTTCAGAGCCCTCAGGATATTTTTACACTCCCAAAACCTCTCTGAGAGGGAGCTGCAGAGGTAACATTAGTCAGAGGAAGTGACTTACCTGAAGTTAGGTAGATATTATTATTAGCAAGGAGGCCATGTGCATGCTGGTAGTTGTCATCCCATCACCCCGTTACATTGGTACCAGAGCCATGCACTGAGCAAGCCAGGGCAATGGTCCTGTGTTCAAGCACACCTGTCCTTTAGGCAGCATGTCCTGGCACCACCATTCCTGGGATAGAGGCTACCTACAGTACTTTGTACTCACTCCTAAGAACTCAGCCTGTGCTGGAATTGAACGTTCAACCTCTATTAATTGCCCATAACCCCATATTGTATTGTTATATTGATGGCCAGATAGATACCGGATAAGGGGAAAAGAAGTGCTGAAGTATGTATTTGTGACTGCTAAGGTCTGGATGTTTATCTCTGTATTTGCCTGCCTAGTGCAAACCCTTGGTTCTTTACAGTTGTCGGGAAATACACCTCAGTCATTTTTGCCTGACAACTGTAATGAACAGATGGGACACAACAGAACTGCCTGGAGAGAGGATTTAACTTTCAAAGAAAACTGCTTTAGCTGGGATGTCTCACTTCATGCCTAGTTTCTGAAGTAAGTTCTTTTATCCACAGCCAGAGCACACACCACCCTCCGTCGTTCTTCCTTGGGTGGTGTTTTTACTGGAGGCATTGCTGGATCTGAGCTTCATATTATCCTGCCTTACTGCTACTGTTTAAAAACCTGTCCAACTTGAAGACACGTGTCTATGCTACCTTTAGAGCCCCAACATATCATCTCTTGCTTCTTTATAACCAAAATAACACCATTTCAAACCAAGCTAAATACTTGGCTATGAAGGTAACCCTACATGAGCTCTTCAGAATGAAACTTGCTTTACCAGGTTGGGACTTTTACTACAAAAAGCAGAGTTTCCAAAGGGCAGAATTTCTAACCTGAACTTGCCTTCAGCGATCCTCAAGGGCTGGAGTTTAGCACAGAAACCACAAACTAAATAGGGCTGTTTGTTGGCTGGGTATTTTTGTAATTTCCTTTAGGCTTTGCTGTATCAACATGAAACTCAAAAAGCCCAATTTGCATTTACACTCAGGTGCATTTGCACTCCCCTTTGTTAAAACAAACAAACAAACAAGCAAACCAGTTTTTCAAACCTCATTCCCTACCAGCCTAATGAGAGGTTTCTTCCTTTGAAACATCTGGTTTTAGTCACTGCTGGTTGGAGTATTCTGACAATTCCTCTGTTCTCAAAATGCAGGGAAAGTGGTGTTAATCCTGGGCCTGGGGAACTACCACAAGTCCAGCCAAAATAACTCTTGTGACTATAATCATTGCTATTAGATATTTTATGGTGCATCAGAAAATGGATTCTGCTTATATGAGGATTTCTTAAACTAACAGTGAGACTTTTGTGTGAGAAGTAGGCTCTAAACCTGTGCAAGTTAAACAGAGATGTGTGACTGATGAATCACATGTGAACCAACAGTGCCTGATTTCATTAGCTTTATTAATTTCTGTAATGCACACCATATAACAGAGTCTTCATCTTCAAGGAAAAGTTTGTAAAGATTTGCAGAGGAGAAAATAAAGTTTAACTTGGTTTGGATTTAAAATGTACTGAGTTACCTGCAAAGTGCAGTATGGCATGGCATCTCTGCTCAAAAATGCTGTAAAAAGGTTTTCTCACGCACTGTGTGCTGCTGTTTGTAAGACTAGACCTGTAAATCACACTTCAGTGATTAATGTTCTCCAAGTACTTTCCAACAATATATCACATTGTTCAACAATTTAAGACTGTCTTACAGAAGACTGTGTCTACTGGTAGCAAGTTAAATAGGCATGGGCCAGTGGTACAGACCCATAATCTTTCCATAGTTCAGGTTTAAATCTTTCTTGCATTTTCATAATGTATTTCTTGTATTTTTCTTCCTTGAATTTGCTACCATTAGGAAAGAATGAGCTAAGATAGATTTTGAAGTCTGAACTCCCCTCCTTTTTTTGGTTCTAAGTCACTTTCAAGTCTGGAGGACCATTTCTATAAACTATATGTATCTTCTCATGAAAAAAGTGATTCTTAGAAGGTTTTGGCCAAAAGAATTTGAAATTTCATGAGATATCTCTGCATCTGGAACACAACACTTGTCTTAATTAGGTCTCTCAACTGAACCTCAAAACCCAGATTAACCCTACATTGAATCCATCTCCAGGCATGAACATCTTTCTCACCACTCCATATTTTATGCTGTATTTAATTTTGACATTGGCTAAAAGCAGTCTTGCTTCTTTGGTATGGAAATCTTGTCTGATTTTCAGATGTGCACAGGTGTTCACCTCTGGTTTATAAGTGTTGCTCAACACAGCGAACAATATATACACTCAGGGAAAGAATTTTCAGTGTAAGAGAGTTTGTATATTCTTTAATGTCACACTGAAGATATAAATCCTGCCTTAGTATTTTCATCATTCTGCACAGTTGCTGCAATTATTTATCTCTAGCCAGAACTATAGCTCTTGTTTTACCATTTAATGCTTAAAAATCCTTAACAAATGTCAAAGCAGAAACAAATGATGTTTTATCTATTTCAGTGCTTGCAGTTAAATTGCTTTTTCCTACAGTAAGACAAAACCAGAAAAAACCTAAGCACCTATCACAGATGGTCACCAATTGTATATTTCCATCAGCACACTGCAGAAAGTAAAAGCAGGAGATGCAAACCTGGGTATAATATTTACCAAGCAGTTTGCAGAACATCCATGCCCATGTGTAAACTGGCCAACATTTTGACTCACACAGGAGGCACATGTGAAACGCTGCCTATCTATCATACAAAATAAATAGTGTCAATAAATAAATCTATGTAGGATATCTCCCGCACTTTACACTGCATTACAACTCCTCTTACACAAGACATCTGTAGGCACAGCAAAGATAGCATCCGCACCTTCATCATCCCTTTATCGTAAGGCTGGTTAGAGGTCTCCTCTTTGCAGATGTGTAACAAAGCCAGTATTAAAGTTGTCTGTCCAGCTCAAGCATTGGACAGACACACACTGTGTATAAATCACCCTCCTCTTCAGCAGGGCAGATGAAAGCTCATCTCATAACTGCTCTCTTGTCAGCTATGGCAGGTTTGCAGCCCTGTATCTCTACCAGCCCCCTGCTTTGTGTCTCGCTGTGCTCCATGCAGGGGGAATGGTGAATCCCTTCAGCACCACCTTCAGAAAGTCATCTCTTTGGAGAGCAGATGGAGCCCCTGGCTTGCAAGGGAGATGCTATCAGTATGTGCATCTCAAGGAGCAATAAAAACTGCCTGCAAAGCCTCTGTTGATGTTGCACCCCATGAATCCCATTGCCATTGAGGAATTCTGTTTGCAGCAATGAATCTGCGCAGTCACTTGCTCGTGAATACCATGCTGCCCAAATACATAGCTCATGTACAGTGATGCCTTGTCCTGGGCTACTGCTGCTCAGACCTGATTATTTCAATCCAACGACTGAAATTCACTTTGGAAAGGGTATAAAGGCATGATTCAAAAGCCACTAAAGTCAGTGGTGTGGATTGCCCCTGGCCATTGCTGTGCAGGGACCACTCACACCGGTGAGAAATTGCTCCCTTCTTTCCAAAACGCTTTGGTTTTGAAACATTCTGTCTGTAACGTTTCAAAAGCTTCACATAGTTTTAGAGTGTGTTCTCAAGCTAGGGAGGTGAATTGCTGGGAATTTGTTTCTAATGTAGGTAATTTAAACCAACTAGTCAAATATGTGACCTTTTAAAATACTGGAGAATTTTGACATATTTCAGATCTCTGGTAAGACTATACTTTAAAAAAGAAAAGCTAAGAAAATATCTCCTTCTATTTCTGTTTATAAACTGAGATTATGAGGGGGAAAAAATGCAGACTTGTCTATTTGCTTCCTTTGTTGACATACCAGTTTTGGTCAATGAAGGCAAATAGGCTTGAAATATTCATGACCCATTTTGGTTTTGAAGGAGGAATTCCCTTGGCAATAATATTTTTCTAGAAGCCTGCTGTAGCTAATATACGTGCTTTATCTCTTTAAGAGTGACTGTTGTGATGCTTATAGAAGAGCTATTGCAAGCTACACTGCAGCTTCAAAAAGTTGTACTTTAACACACCAATGACTATTAATGAAACCCTTGGAGAAAGATTTACAAAACCAGACCATCTCTTTAATTATTAGCTGTGCATTTTTAATTCAGTAATTTTCTCCATGACCTCACTGATATTTGGGTAAATCGATTAATTCTGTTGAAATCTGCGGAGCTACATTGGTTTACATAAACTGCAAGGAAAATTTTTCTTCAGAAAAAACCCAAACATTAGGATGCCTTTTAAAAGCATAATTAGCAGGAGAGCATCAACTCCACTGAAGTCTGCTTTTTGGCCCTTTATGGTTTTCAAGTCCCTACTAAGAAACTGATTCTAAAGTAAGATTACAGCCGTGCATCAGTTTCCAATTGATTGCCTTACAGATGTTTAAAAAGAAGTATGTTATCAATAGAGATTATTATCTCAATCAAAATATTCAGTGAATGCTAATGTTATTCTTTTCTCATTTAAATATAAAGATCAAGCCAAGACCCTGCTTGCTTGAAGTCAAAAAACCCACTATCAGTTGAACAACCTACTCCATGAGTATTTTAATACTTTTTTTTTTTTCCACGTGGAAATCAGACAAGATCTGTCCTCTTCTAAGATCTGTACTTGGAATGAGGTCAGTGCCATCTCACATAACACCTCAGCCTGAAAAACTAAAATACCCAGAAGGAGAAACAACTAAATATTATCTTTCTCAACCTCTTTTAATAAAAACAACACCGACCTTTTTTACAAGCATAAGATTTCTAACCCAGAAATCTACTATGCTACAGCAGCTAGGAGGGAGATTAGTAAATAACAATGTTTTTTAAAATTAAAGAGCAAAATACTTCTAAAATCAAAATACCAGTGTTTGGTTACCAGCATTTTCAATTACAGTGCCAGCTATGCCTCCTGGCAGCCACAAATGCCAGTCAGAAAGCAGCTACTGAAAGCATTTGCCTTCTTTTCTTATTTTTGCCATAATTTCACTGACTGCTTTTTGTGGTGCTATTCAGGCCACCTATGGACAGTAGACTAGATCCATTTATCACTACTTTAGAAGGTAAAATCAAAATAGCAAAACCTACCAGAACCACATATCTTACTTGGCTTTGAAACAAGCCAGCAGGGACTTATTCCTCTCTTATTTGTGACTTGTCCAGACCACTTGTCTACTGACTGCTTCAAAACTGAGCAGTCATCCCAGTTTCAAAGGGGAAAACAGAAAGATTTAGAAATCTTCAGAAAGGAAAAAAGATTTAGTGTACTGTTGATGGGCTAAATCACAAAAATCCTCTTAATCCCAAAGATTTTGTTTCTGTAACTTTTCACAGAGAGTAATGTCCTAGGAAAATACAGCCCTAGAGCACACCCAGGAAGAGACAGGACCAGTATGAAATGAATAGCCATAATGTCATGTGCCAGATATAAGCACAACCTTGACCTGATACATCCTGCATGATCTGCTTAGCATTTGAGTCAAAGAGAGGAGGGGAGCTATCAGATAATGGCACGTGGGCTTTACAGACCCAGGAGTGGGCAAAAGGCATCGCTCATTATTCCATCAAGGACTCCACATGCCAGTCTATGCAATCTGATTTGCAATCAATTGCAAGTGATTACACATTGTTTATCATCGATTGGCACAAGGAATCCTTGAGAGAATAATGAGCTGCAGCTGATGACAATCAGAGACTACTGTCTCATTGCAAGTTTGATTGCACATCCACTGGTGCAGTTGAGCACCCACCACCACCACAAAGCACCACAGCAAATAAATAAATAAAGGGCGGCACCACAAAGCAAATCATTAAAAGCTCATTTGAAAAATAAAGGCCAAATGGAAATTCTTTAGTATAATAATAGTGAGGTTAACACCATTAGAACATTTTGGGTTAGAAAATACAATAAAAGGGTTTCAGTAGATCTCTCAGCTTATCTTTTAGCAAAATAATACCTGGACAACAAGCAATCATTTCTTTAAATAAGCAGAAGAAATTTTGGACCAAGACATCTAAAGGAAATCTATTATTTTTAAGTAAAGCATGCAGCCAAGTTACAAGCATAGAAGGAAAGGGAAATTTTAAGACAATCTGCTAATATCTTCTGGTTACTCAAAATTCACCTGTTCTTCACAAAGTGGTCTGCCTTTCTACCAGCAAATGCACAGACAGCAAAAGTAAGTGTTTATATCATGCTGAAGCTGTGGGCATTACCAATTCAGTGTACAGCTCTTTCCAAGTGAGATACCCAGGCCTGAATGTTCTAGAAAACGGCAGTTAAAATTGCAGCAAGCAGCATATCATGGCCAAAACTTTCAGAAAGGGAAGTCCATCTCTGACTTTATACTGGAGTTAAAGGATGGGACCATTAAGAATTTTGTATTCATTATGTGCCCAGTATGGTGTACACAATGATCAACGTCTGAGAAAGATGTACAAACTTGCTTTAAAAGTAGCAGCAAATGCAATCATGTGTTGTACCTCGCTCAGTACCAATGGAAATGTGATGAAAAATATATAGATTTCTTCATTAGGCGTTTAATTTTTTGCAAGTTTACATTCACATTAAATCTTGAAAACTTTTTACTGTCCCAGCAGTGTCAGCAGGAACTTTGCCATAGCCTTTGCTGGAACTGAGTTGTTTGCCTTCTGATCTGGAAACAAGCTCCATGTAAATGAAGCAAAATCTTTTTTTGAGATCCTGTTTCATATAGCTATCACACTCTTCTCACTGCCTCCCTGGCGGTCAGCTGTCCAACACTGACATCGTGGGTTTATTCTCTGTGTGCCAGTTTATATGCTCTCCAGGATCTGCAACTGCTATTTTTAGCATTTCAGGCTACATGGATTCCAGCTAGGTTATCTCACTTTAGGTGATTATTCAAAATAGGTCAGCATACTCTAAAGCACAAGATTTTTTGGACTAACTATCAGCCAGAGGCTGAATTGGGTGCCTGGAGATCTCAGTAAAGCTGTGAAAGAGAGGAGATTAAAATTACTTCTTCACATGCCAGAGAAGCATCCAGGTGACCAGGTTTATTTAGACCTTGTTTTTCCTGGGTCTCCCCATACCAAACTCTTTCAGAAACCCTGTTCATATCCCTATGGGCTCTAAATAAAAACCTGACACTGTCTTCTCATTTAACCTTCACCCATTTGCCCAGGCAGAACAGACATGCATCCATAGGCTCCCCAGTTCATAGCCTAATGTTAAAATACACCCACCAAACTCAGCGCTTCCTAACAAATGCCACCAAGTACGACTTAGCCATCTCTTTCACTGAGAAATGTCGAGTAGAGTTGTGCTGGCTTGTTAGCACCAAATACAATGTGCTTGGTCTCAAACTGTAAATCGATATCTGTATCTGAGAGGTGACATTTCAACAACTGTGGAATGCTGGAGCCTGTCAGGATCATATTTTTTTAAGTGTCAGATTATAAACTTCATAAATAAATGATGAGCACACCTCTTACAACACCATGTGTGTATGTGTGTGCCTGTGTCAGCACCTTTCTGGATGTAAGCACAGTTACCCTGGAAAAATAGTCTCTACAGGTTTACATGCTTGTCCTGTGCTGTAAAGTTTTAATTAAGCATTGACATACCCTGATCCATTTAAATACCCCCACACCTCGGAGAGGTGAACGGAATCACAGAAACATAAGGCTGGAAGAGATCTGAAGGGGTCATCTGGTCCATCCTCTTGCCCCACGGCAAGACCAGCCAGACTTAGGAAATCCCCAGCACATATTTGTTGAATTCATTCTTTAAAGCTACCCTGTGATGGAACCTCCACCACCTCCTCAGGCAGTCTGTTTCAGAGCTTCTGCTCTCTGAACCATCAAAGAGGATTTTCCTAATATTCAACCTGAATTTCCTTCCTCCAGTTTGAGCCACACATAAAAATAACCAAACTGGGCAAGGAAAAAAATGGTGGGGAAAAAAAAAGGGTATTTTGTTGAAAAAGGTGATCTGGACAACAAGAATAAAGGTGTTTAATTGGAAAAATGACTTAAAAGGAAGTGAGTGTAAAGAGGAAAGGCTGTGCAGAGGAGAACATGAAGTTCCCTGTACAGGGAAGAGGCTGTAAGAAAACATTTTCTGGGGAGAAGGAAAACAGTCTCAAAGAGTAAGAATTTTCCTTCATTTTTTTTCCCTTTCTCTTTCTATCCTCTTCATAATGTCTTTTGCTCACATCTCTCCATGCTGCTCAACATTGTCCTTCTAACTCTGCTACAGTTTTTTGCTTATATTTATAGGGATTTTTTTGGCTTATTGACCAAACAATGTACTAAATTTTCAGGATGCAACACACCTAGGGAATCTCTGAGGTCAAACAGGCATGCAGTGAGCAGTGACTGCAGTTGAATGCATACTCCAGTATAGAACATTTTCAGACCTCTTTGTGTATTTGTGCATATTAATACCTACACATTGTGAGGAGGCTCAAGAAGGAAAATGTTTAATCGATCGTACATATTTTACATAAAAACTGGCTTTTGAAAGGCTTTTATGCATTGGTTTTATTAGCTCTCCCAATGCCTCCTCGGGGCATTGGCAGTCCTACTTTACATGAAATGGTAAGAGCAACCCAAGTGGGTATAAAATGAAAAAGTAAGAAATAAAATCAAGTTAAAGAGGAAACACTGCTAAGGAAATATGTGTTAGTTTATTATTAGTAGGCTTCTGGTGAAAGACAAAAATAAAATTTGTTTATGACTTTGACCTCTTAGATGTTGCAGCAATATTGTAATTTAATCATAAGCTAATAATTTACCAGTTCCCCACTTCTGAGTAACAGAAAACCATGGTGAGAACAGCAGTCAGTTTTCAGCTCAACTTGTATCTTCAACATGGCTAAAAACCCTCTTGTTTCAAAAGACCACAAGAAATCTGGCGAGGTGATTACACACAATAGGAAGGCTGAAGTTATCAATAGAATAATTTACAATAATTGTATTTGTAAATTGAACATCATTATAATAACAATAAGTGTAAAATGAAAAAAAAAAAATACTTGATGTTTTGAGTAATTGTGTGCAATTAATTTGTATCTAATTCCAGACTCTGGCATGCTCTATTCTAGCCTTTCTCAGAAATACTTGCTGGCAATGAAAAAATAAGATGTGGCCCAGGCCACCTCTGCTGGGAAAGCTTTATGTTGTTCAAGAAGGGTTCAGAATTGGCAAAGAGAAATGGTGAGTCTGCAGGGAAACGAAGAATCTCAGTTTGTCCCATGTACGTGTGATAAAAGTATTTATGCCATTATTCCTCTAAGGTATTTGGCTCTGTCTTCTCACATTGTCTCTGCTGGTTTGTACTGAACTGTGCCCCTATAGACAGTGTGGACATAACAATTCTGCACTGGCCAAACCAAGATAGGGAAGAGAAGACCTTCAGCTCTCTTAGCTAATGTTTTCCTTTCCCATGCTGATGAGCGAGGAGTAGGAGAATTTGAGCCCCATCTTCCCAAATGGTTGAATGTTTGTCACCGAATAGTTTATATTCCCTCAACTTAATTAAGAAAGGAACTAAGGAGCTGACATTATTTCTGGACCATATCACTTCTTTGGCTAGTTGTAGGAACGTTTATGCAGACCTTCAGGGAAGAAAGAAAAAAAAAAAAGAAAAAGGAAAAAGTAAGGGAGGCAGGAAGAGTATGGGGACTTTAAAGAATGCAAATATTTTAGACCCCCAAAGTAAAAATATCTCAGAATTCAAGGGCTTGTTTTCATGAGTATAGATGTTGGACAAATTAATGTTATTCAGTGTGTCTTGGCACTAAGTTCCATGTTATAGCTCACTACTGATACTGGTTTTCATCTACTCTTTAAAAGTTCAGGTTTAACTCCTAAAGGAAGAAAAGGATTGAGGTGGAGAGGAGGGATATTGGAAAGAGGGTAACAGGCACTCTTACTGCTTTACTTCTTGACACACTGACATAGTCGTGGCTAAGATGATTGAAATAATTGATTAGTATACATTTATTTATTTATTTATTTTTATTCAATCACTATTGGACACAAGGAAAAGCTATGTGTCTTTATGAACATAGACATTCCAGGTGCACAAGTGGACTGGTTTGGTTAGTTTGGGGAATGCCTGGTGTATTGTACACAAGTACCTCGAGAGGTACACTGAGTGTGGAGAAAACCGCCACAGCTTGCTCTTAGCTTACCAGAAACGATGTCTTGCAGATAACAGTTCACCAGAAAGCTTCTGGCAAGCATCTGGAATTATCTAACACAGCACTGCCATCTTGAAAACCATTTGTGATCAGCATACACTCAAGTTGTTACCTGTGCAAGAAGGTGCAACAAAAATCTGTACTGACGTGAAGAGATGGACTTCTGCCTTAAACTACTGCTAACCTGGGTAAGACAAAATGGGACCTCCCTGGGGCAGTGGCATCTGCACAGGTTGCAGTGCTGGGAGTGGGGCTGGCTGGGTGAGGCACTGTGCAGGCAGCTGCCTGTCTTTCCTCCATGGGTGGATTTCAATACGAAAGGTGTGCAAACGTGTGCATGCCACAAGATGCCAAATCACCAGTATTAGTTGTTGTTTGCTGTAATTATAAGTAGACCTGCACTGTTTTTTCTGTTGGGCAATTGTGTGTGTATGTGTACATACAGATAAATATATAAAAATACATATATATAGGTATACATATAATAGAAAACAGTGCAATCTACAAGTTTGGCTGTGATGAAAATGCAGTAAAACAACAGGTCTTATTTGAAATAGCTTGTTGTTCTGGCATAGAATCATAGGCCTGCCACAGTCTGCAGCCCGTTAGTAGTTTGGAGTCAGCCAGGGCAGCTGAGCCAAGCTGGCTACAGGTGTATCCCATCCCATACACATCATGCTCAGTATAAAGGGAGAAGTTGCAGGGGATTCCTGCTTGAGCTCTTCTGGCTCCTGAGGACTCCCCTCCTGATTTGTGATCACCATTCATTTGCTGGGCTGAGTATAACTTTGTTTACTTTATACTGACATTGGTTTTAGTTTGGCTGTTTTGTTATGTCTGTTTTAATTTCACCCCATGAGTCTCCTCTACTCTTTCTGATTCACCCTTCTCAGCTGGGAAGGGGTGACTGGGTGACTTATAGTTTAGCCCTGGGTATGGGCTAAGTGTAGATACTTGTTAATAAGTATTGTTGCAGGTATCATGTAACAAATTAATTTGAAACTGCCACATACTGTAATGTTGAGATTCTGTATAATTAGGTCAGTGTTATATAGCTAAAAGGAGGAGGAGTCAGGTCTTAATGATGTAAGATACTGAACTTTTACATTAGAAAGCTTTCTCTGTGAGGTAACTGAGAGCTACTCCTATCCGATGTTAAGAAAGATCTGTTCAATATGTAGGTTTGTTTGTTTTTTGTTTTTTTTTTCTGGAGGGATTGGTAGATGACAAAACTGTGAGCTGCCTTTGTTTGCTTATTTGGATTAAACTATCTAAAAGTAATCCAGATGTAGAATTAACTCTGAGTGGAAGAAATGGTGAGTGGAGGGTAAATCTCCCTCAAACAGTGAGCAGTTCATTGCAGCAGAGCTTCAGCTTTCAAGTTTTTGCATATATGCATTAGATGCTCCTGGGAAGGGTGACACTCAGAAATGGAATTGTAATTATTTGTTTTGGAAATTAAGTTATGTGTCGAAGTCCTGAGGCACATGTGTTCTTTTGGTTTACTGAAACCTAAGTTCCTGTTAGAACTAAGTGAAACTGAGAAGAAAGCTTCTGCCTCACATCCTTGCTCTCCTGACTGTAATAAGTGTCTTGAAAGGAAACTGTACCATTTTATGTTATCAGTAAGCTTCCCATAGAGTTTATGGTAGAGCTATTTATCTACAAACACTAAGGAGATGTTAGGGACAGGAAAAAAAAAAACCAAACACTTTTTTGAGATGTTTCAAAAATTTGGTTGTAGCACATCTCAGAATGAAACTGCATTAAAATAAAAGGGAGTATAACCTGAGAGTGCATAACTGGTAGCTGAATGACTAGGGGACTAATTAGGCAGATTGGAGACCCAGGGGGAAAAAAAAAGATATCTCACACTGCCTGCAAAACCTTTATCTCAAAATTCATACCTTTGGCCAAAAACTGTGATGTTGACAAAAACACTTCTTCCAGCAAAGATATTTTAACCAGGTCACTAGCATGCTAAATCCACCTCTTCTTTTTTTCCACTTGACTTCCTTCAGTGTTTTGGGTTGCAATACCAGAAAAGCAGTAATCAATAACCTAGAAAACATGTAGTATTACATGTTGCTGTAATGACTCAAATGCTAGTATCTGCTTTAGTTCCTTATATGACTGTGATGATGCCTACTGATTGGAAAAGAGGGCCACTTGCAACAAAGCTCCTCTGAAATTATCTTCCCAATGTGTGTGAGGCAGCTGGGAGCCTTGTGATAACAAGCAAGTCAATCTTCACTTTCTCATTGTCTTTGCTCAATAGACAGGTGAGTCTATCACCTGCCCAGAGGACTTGGCAGAGGAGCTTTTCTGTGTTTCCCCCTAGGAAAGGGGGTAAGAGAGCCTGGGCTCTTCTATTTTGAGGAAACTAGTACTCCACATCATTGGAGGGATAGTCCCATCTATTTATTCAGTGAGATGGAAAATATTGAAATCCTATTCCATGGAAAGTATGCTGAAATGTGACTGTCTGTGATGCACACAAGTATTGTGTTATCTGTGGCTTCTGTTATTTTCCTGGTAAGTCTTGCAGATGCAATGGGGTCTATGCTGAAGTATCACCTCTGAATAAGATCTCTCCATATCTCTCTATCTTGTGAACTACTGTATTCCCTCATTTCCAGGCCTGTAATATCCAAAAGGGGCTATAAGGGATGCTACTAAGCTCCCAGAGTTTAGATAGCACGTGTGCCTTGTGCATCCACTGTCCATGTATTGGTGTGTGAAGTGAGATGGAGTTATTGGAATACATTTTGGCATTTTCTCTGGTGCCTTTAAGTGGGCTGCTTGTCTTGG
The DNA here is from genome assembly GCA_033439905.1 of Ceryle rudis. Classification (NCBI taxonomy): domain Eukaryota; kingdom Metazoa; phylum Chordata; class Aves; order Coraciiformes; family Cerylidae; genus Ceryle; species Ceryle rudis. Next base: position 33,664 of record JAAGNO010013815.1, on the reverse strand, counting down.
AAAAGCAGCCAGCTTCTTGTGGGTCAAAACAATGCGTAATGATGGAGATCAGTCCAAGGGCCCAGCTCCCACCTGAGACAGGCTGTAATGGGTCTTGGGAAGCAAAGAGGACTGGGTTCAGGGAGATTGTCAGAAGTGGTTTCTCTGAGTTAAACAGGGAACATTACGGGACAAGGAAAGTAGTTGGGTTTTGGCTGTATTACCAAACCTGTGAGTATACAAAGAGCAACAAATATGACACTTATTACTGTGGGCTTCTAGCAGGGCAAACTTAGCCTGCTAGCAAAATGAACATGTGTCATTCAAAGGATTCTTTGGTCTTCCTCTGTTCTTATTTCCCCCTCTCGTTTCATGGGTGATGAGACAGGTTTTTCTAATCAATTTCTTAGTGGGAAGAGGTAGAAATCTGATTTCTTTGCTTTCTCTACTGCTTTGAGAAGTTGTTTATGGTAGTTGAATTGGTGAAATTGGTTAAATGGTAGAAAAGCTCTTCTATCTAGTACTTTCCAATGGTTTGGGAAAGAAGCTTGGTGCAAATGAGGGGATTTGTTTCTCTGTCTCTGATTTTTCTGGAAGAGGTGGAGGCAATGAGTGTAAACCCAGGCCAAGGCTGTGGGCAACTTTTAGTAGCAGGGTTGGAAGATATGTTTGTTCTCCCTGATCAGTCCTCCAAAACGTGTGTTTTCCCATCCCCACTAATGCCAAGTCTCTTCTAAAGCTTACAATGGATGCCTGTGGGCTGAGGACATGATGCAGAGTGTGATGTCACCAGGGCAACCTTCCTAGGGCTAGAATGAAATTCTGGTGAGATCAGATTAAATCATATGTCTTACTTTCAATAAAGCACACTTTCTTTCCCCCAAGTTTCTCTCTGGAGATGACAATGAGTTCCTTTGATAGAGACAGATGAAGATGGAGCGACTTCCGCTAAACACTTTCACAGGAGCTGTATTTTTTTTTATTTTTAATCAGCAAGAATTCCTCTCTGTGCTGCTTTCTACATACAGAGCTCTTAGTTAAGACACAACATTTTAAAGCTTAAAACTGGTGTTTCATCTCTTCAAGAGGGTGTTAACAGAAGGTTTCAATTATGCATACATTTTAATATGTAACCCTCTATTGTAAACAAGTCACTCTTAATACATCTGGCTTTTGTTTGCTGTGAAGTTATAAATTATATTTGGATTAATGATTCACTTGGCTGTATAGTATTTTATCTGTATAGGTACAATCTCACTCCAGTCATCCTAGATTTTTTTTTTTTACATAATCTAATTTTAAAAAAAGAAAACCTCTTCTCTGTTTATAAAAATATTTGTTCCTGGCTTTCATACATATATTTGGAGGGAAAGAAAGGGGTGATACTGAGTAATGACTAGCACTCAGTCTTTCTAACCATAAATTATACATCTATATTTTCAATTTTTTGTGAATGTTCATTGTTCTTGGGGCTTTTAAAAACACTTTCTCAGTGTATTCTCTCATCTTGCCATGAAGATCCATGTTTGTAACTCCCCTGAATCCATACCCAGACACTCAAGTACCTGAGCTGGATTTTGAGCTCCTGTGAAGGCATGAGGGGTATCCAGATACTTCTGTGGTTGCTTTGAGATTGAGTTTAGACTCATAAACTAGTGGTAGAGAAAGACAAAGACCATCTATTGCATAACCCCAGCATGACCTAGTCCATATAGGAATGGGGGCATGTGAGCATCTGCTGTTGGTATTGGAACAAAACAGAAATACAGAGGAATTGTTCCTGTGCTGCCCTGGGATTGAGTAGCTGCTTCTCTCTTAGGGTGTGTGCTTGAGATATGATCTAGCGCAGTGAGGGTGAACATATAATCATGTCTATATATAACCCATATTTCTGTAGCATAAACACAGACACCTAACTGCATAAGATCCCTCTTACCACAAGTTCATTATGTGGCAATGTAGGAGAGGAACCTCTTCATGTAAACATTGGAAAATGCTCTTATCATTGGAGGAAAGCTTTTTTTCAAAAAATGTGGATGCTGGTTAGGGTAATGATGGCGAAGGACTGTGGGGGATTGTCCCACTCAACATGTGCTATATGTGTTTTGTTGATGCTTAAAGAGTAAGATAAAGACAGTACTCTGTCACTACAGAGGCAGCAAAGAAATAGGGATAAATGATCTCTGGTTGTAGCATCCCATCATTTTTGCCATTGGCAACAGTGAAGTGGGAGAATGGTATTAAAATAGCTGAAGTATCTTGCTGAGGATCCAGAGACAGGAGTTTGGGCTACATGAATAGGTTTTTGTTTGCTTAGTTAAGTATGTTTGTACTCCCATAGGGTTTTCTTTCATGGGCTGTAGCAATAAATGTTCCTTAATATACGTGCCTGTGTCAGATTGTGCAGACAGATGAACCTGAATAGATTCATGTGTCTACACTCAAGGCTTCTTGATTCATGGTGTAACCGCATCAGAGGCGCTATGAGCCAGGTTTTGGGAAGGGGAGCAGCACCAGGCAAAATCCCACCTCCCCTGAATCTGAGGGCAGCATTCCTCAGATAATGTCTCCCTCTAGTTCAGCCTCCCCTCCTCCCTCCCCAGAAGTAACCTTGTGAGCTATGAAATAAATCAGTTTTGCTTAATGGTGTTTGATGGTCAGCCATAGATCCATTAGGAAGAGGAAAAAGCATATCTCATGTTAATTCCCTATGTAGAGGTTTTGCATAAGTATTAATTGACATTAATGCACACTATGGCTACTGATCTATTTTTTTTTCTTTCTAAGCAAGATAAATATTTCCAATTCTAGCCTTTTAAAATTTTGCAGGTCCAACCTAATATTATGAAATGGAGAGGACTGTCACTATTGTTACTCAGAAGTTATGTATAAGATTCTGAAGTCCAAAGCCAAGTTAGCTGATGGTATGGAAATAGTAGGAAATACATTTCATTAATGATCACCACCAGCTCCAGATATAAGCAGTTTCTGCATGGAAAGACTCCAGGTAGCTCTGGAAACCAAATGAGGAGTTTGTTAGCTTGGTAAATATAAGCCTAAGAGTTTATGGGACTGAGATGACATTTCATATGAGCATAGTGTGGTTAACAGATTAGTGTGTAGGATCTGAGTTGACTTAATTTTGCATCTGCCACTTCTTTTGAGGAGCACCAAGCTCTACTGTACCTAACGTAAGCCTTGGCTTGGTAGTCCCATAGCTTGAGCTAAAAGTGTGGATGAAAGGGATGTTAAGACACTATTTAGAGTCTAAAAGCCAAGGAAAATGAGCCCATATAACTAAAGACCTGCAGTTCAGACAGAAGAACTGAATGTATGCAGGGGTGCTCAAGCATAATCTATGTATATGAGGAAATATATCACAGAAAAAAACTGCTTCAAGGAGATCCAGGTTAGAGAGGTGGTTTTGTTGTAGCCACAGCATCATGGAAAGAATGGCAGCTTCCTTCCCTCCCAAGAATTTTCAAAATGTAGAAAAAGTTTGGCATCCTATAGCAGAGTATTGGAAACCAAATTGAGAGCTTTGTTCTTTTAATGTTAAAAATAAACCTTTTCCGCTGGAAAAGTGGGTGCACTGGGCATGGCTGTGATGGAGAGTGGGAAACCAGCAGCACTAACCTGGCTCCTTCCTTTGTCAGGCTGGCTCAGTGAAAACAACATAGTGCTTTGCATTTCCAGAAGTGAAGCCACTTACTTGAGAGGACTGAATAAACAAGCTTACCTGCATCTATGGTAATGAGGTGGTCAGGGACCTTCTACGCCACTTGGATGCACAGAAGTCTATGGGACTGGATGGGTTACACCCCAGGGTGCTGAAAGAGCTGGCGGATGTGATTGCCAAGCCACTTTCCATTATTTATATGAAGTC
>JAAGNO010013815.1:0-29699 GCA_033439905.1 Ceryle rudis | reverse complement strand
CATCCCTGGATGTGTTTAAGAATCGCTTAGATGTAGTGTTGGGGGATATGGTCTAGGGGAGAACTTGTAGAGTAGGGTGAGTGGTTGGACACAATGATCCCATGAGTCTTTTCCAACCTAGATGATTCTGTGATCTGTACCTTGAGTTCCTCCCTCTAAGCCCCATGCACATTCTTACCCTCCTTTTTGTAGCCCCAGCAGCCCCAATGAATTGCTATTACACCTCAGCGAGGTTTCTTTCCTCTAGTGGATGCTGTTACACAGCAGGTCCTAACAGCTTGACTCCTTGCCATGTAACTCCAATATTACACTTTATAATAATCAGTTGGACCAGTGATCTCTGGAGTTGGAGTAATGTAACAAAATTATTTCATCTTTGGATATGAAATTCATTGAACTCCCTTACACTGCAGTTAACTGCTACCCTCAAACAAGCTTATTTTCTGGTTTACTTATTTCCATTTTTTTGAAGACATCCAAAAATCCTTTATTTGGTTTGGTTTGTTTTTTCCTTTCAGATGCATTTATTGAAATTGAAAATATGTCAAAATTATCTCCTGAGTTGGGAATCCTAAATTATTAATTTCCTGAATAGTTCAGCTTTACTAATCGCAATCAGATGCTACCAAACATAACAGGTCCTTCCTGGGCTCATAACAGCCTTCTCAGACATCTAACTTCCCATCTCCTACAATAATATTATCTTGATAGTGGCTTTGAGTCATTTTTGTGGATATTTACATGGTGTCTATGGGCTTTTCTCCTGCCTTTAAGGGCCTCTTCCAAAGTCCAATGAGACATTTTCCACTGCCCTCAAAGAGAGTAAGATAAGGCACTTGACAAGATCATTTGTTTAGGGAAAATATGTTCTTGCTGCAAGTACTTACATGCTGCTGGGTTTGAATCTTTGCTGAAGGGACTGCAGGCTCTATAGTGCATGTATGAGTCATGCTGGTGAATCAGTCTTCCCTGGTTTTCTAACTGTGGTTTTCTTTGTAATAAAGCATATGTTGTATTTTCACAGCCAAAGCTCTACCATCACATCCCTTTCACAGATGTATGTATGAAAGGGAGAAGCTATCCATGGGCTTAAGTATCTCATGCGAATAAAAGGGGCAGTCCTAGGATGATACATATTCTTTTTGAATGTGCATCATGAGTTTCTTTAATAGTTTCAAAATACAGGAACAGTTAAGTTGCTAAGTGTTTTGGGCAGGAGTTGGGCAATTCTATCAACAGTTACCTTCTGTAAATCTAATCTTTATGGGGAAAAAATGCAACCATTTTTTTCTAGGAAGTAACTTGCTGCTACACTGTGATGGTTGTTTAGTTCAACAAAAAGTGTATGATATACTGCACGATGCTAATTATCTGGTATTTTGCTATTCTGTCTCTCTCCCTCTCTACAGTATCAGTCCTGTAGGCATTTCTGTTGTGGAAATAGTCTTGAAACCATTAAAACAAATGCTGCTTAATGTAAATCAGCCCTGAGTGGAGTGTGTTTATATTGCTATCTATCACCTGGAAATCCAGGCTGTCACCATCTTCCTTGTCCTTTTAGAAGATTATCTGGGACCTGCTCCCAGAGGAACTGTCAAGACACCCCCCCCACACACACATTTCCTACCGTAATGGCCACAAAAAACCCTCATGCACTGGTGGGAGCTGAACTAGATGTACCTCTAGGTCCTTTCATAGATAGACATGGTGATACAGCAAGTTGTTTGCAACACAAAATGAGTTCATACCAGATTTTAAAAAAAAAGCCAATTGCCTTAATCATTAGCAAGAAAAAGAGAACAGAAATAGAGAAGAGAAAGATCTGAAAAGATTTTGGAACAACAGTTTTTAGGGTGTTTGATTTACTATTCAAGTGTGCACAGCTGCTGATCGGGGGGGTAAAGGCACCATGCCAAGAAAGGCAAGGGTAGAACAGCAACAAGAAAGAAGTTTGCAGACGGGGATATTAAATGGGCTTAGAAAAAGGGCCCTTCATTCCTCCCACCACAAAAAAATTGTCTGCTTCAGAGTCCCACCAGTTCACAGATCCACCACTTAAACACCACTGATGGCAGGACCAGAATCCACCCTTCGTTCCTCCAGCCCTGTTTTCCTGAGAGGCCATGTTAGCTGCATTAAAAATGTCTGTTATTGGTAACATCTTTCTTGTGTACTCCCTCATATATTTCAAACAATCGGCTTGACTGGGAGATGAATAATTATTCATTTTAGTGAAAAGACAGCAGTTAACACAGTGTGTCTACAGTAATTCAGGTTCTCAGCATGGCAGTAGTGCCATTATGTGGAAAGGCATAAAGCTTCAGGATATGACACCTGATGGGAATGGCCCAGCTACGGACCAGAAACACTTGCCAAAAGTGATCACTGCAGCCTCTTCCTTACTTTTCAACAAGTTGAAGGATGTCTCCCCTTGGACCCAGAGATTTGTTGTCATTCAAGCACTGCTATACTTGTACAGACACAGATTGACTCAGTCTTAATAGCATCGATTGGCTCACTCAGGTGACAGTCCTATAATATAGACTTTTATTCTGCTGCTCCTACCACCAGGCAGCTAACATTTTTCTCTTCTTCCTTTGATGCTATTTTTGTTGTTCCAGTCTCCTTGGCTTTGCTCATGTTTTGCACTGCTGGAAGGCTTCAGCTATGCTCCACTCTTGCTTTGAGATACAAGGGCTCGGGCTGATCCTTGGGCAATGGGGCCAAGTGCCTTTCTATCAGTGAAGGGGGGTTGACCCTGATTTTCATGTGCTCCACACTGATCAGTGCAGTGAGGGAGAGGAGCTAGGTTTGTGTTACTGGTTTGGATTACTTTGTTTATGAGAATTAATGCCTGCATATTATACAAGAGTGGCTTCAAATTTCTCTTTGAAGCATGGTTCTAGGAATACTGTCAGATGATATTTCGTCCCAAACAAATGATTCCTTTTCTATGAAAAATGGGGATGCTTTGCCAGTTGCAAAAGACCCTAATATGGTACAACTTGTCATCTTACTTACAAACACAACCTCTTTATTCCAGTAAGATGTGAATATGCTGTTCACGCATTGGACTATGCAAACAATATAAACTAAGCTGGCACTGCCTTCTCAAGTGACCAGTTCAAAAGATTCACCAAACCAGCTATTGAATTCCACAATGAGGTCTCTGGACACAACATCTGATTTTGCCTAGGCTTTGTTAGTCACAGGTTTCTGATCTTCTGGTACTCATTTGGGAACAAGCTTTGGATGAGCTGGAACTACTTCAGTCTGATTTAACAAGCGATGTTTGGGTTTTTTTCTCCTTGTGGTTTAGTCACAATTTCTCTTACCTTTTAAAGAATATAATGTTTTAAGGGACATTTATTCAATTCCTGTTCCTTCTGGATTTTTGAGATTTGATTTATCATGCTCAGTGGTCGTGATAAACACACTATAGCCAACTGGGAGAATTATTAGAATGCAGATTGACGTGAAGGAAAAGTTTCAGAGGAGCTTTTGTGACTAAGGTGCACAAATCCCATTGACTTTGAAGTTTTTACCTAATATCTTTCTAATGATCTTAAGAGTTCAGTTGTCTGGTTTACTAATTGTGAATCCAATTTTCAAAAGTGTCTGTCAGACTTTTGCAAATGGGACTTAAACTCTAAGTCACTAAAGAACTGCATCATTTTGTGTCAGTGGGAGCCTTAGTTTTCATTTGACTTAAATAAACCAGTGTGAGGAGTAAACTGAGGAACTATGTGTTAGGACCTTGATTTCATCCAGCTGTCTGCTCAGGCTGTGTTGGTGAGTGACAACGTGGTGTCTCTGGGCACACTGTCCAAAACAAGTGACCTATCATACATCCTACTTCCATCCAAACAACTCTACTGTAGTCTCATTTTATTCCTTCTCATGGCATGTTTGCTTATTTGTTTAATTTTCTGTGTACTACTTAAATTCAGTTTCTTGTCCGTGATAGCATCACCATGTTAAAATTTTGCTATGCATCTCACTCAGAACTCTAAGCTTTTCTTTATCATCCTGCTAATGGCTCTGGAAGATGCTTTTGTTCTCTTTAGTTTCAAAAGACTCGTGTAACAGTATTTTTGCCTCCCTTTTTTTTTGATGACTGTTGTTCAGTATAATATTGGTTACCATTTGGAAACTTTACAGATTTACATCCATAATATTTTTATTTACTTTAATTTGCTGTCTTGCTTTTCTTGGGTGACTTTCTTTTCTCCAAAGTCATGAAAATTAAAACCTTACAGGTGTGATTACAGACAACAGTATCCTCTTTGCAAATTCACTGAATTCTGGGAAATTAACTGATTACCAGTATAGCTTTCTCTTTTTCTGTAGAATTGATAAAAATCATCAGAACAATACAAACACCGATTAAGACAAACTATTAGTTGATTTTGGTTGAGTCATCTTTTTGTTTTTATCTTTTTCCTATCTGGTGTCTCAATCTTGTAATTACTGTTGAATGTCATACATGGTACCACAACTAAACACTGTTTAAAATAAAACATGACTAATTATTTGCTTATTTACTACTAAATGAACATTCTTGTGTTAAAGCACTATCTCATTTTCCATGTATAGTAAAGCTGAAGGGAAAGAAAAATAAGGGAAATGGTACAAACTCCTTCAGGGATTTCTGAAAAGAAATCATTGCAAATGACTTAAAATAGGGATTTATTTATTTATTTAAAGAAAGATGCAAGTACATGCTATGAGGTAGGGAGGATTTTGAAGATGGCAGCTTGTACACAGTATTAGAAATCACAGTTGAAAGGATCTGCTCAGCTCTAATTGATTTAACAATTCTTTGTTTTGGGGTTCCAAAAAAAAAAAAAAAAAGCTTACCGATCTTCATGTTCAAAGCTTTTCTGCAAAGACATTGGTTTCTGCAGATTTTGGAGCAGCCCCGCAGTAACCCAGTCCTTTACATCAAGCATGTGGGAAATATTTGGACTAAATTAGTTTACTGGTTCACTGTGAAGTGGAAGAGGACTGTTGAAATCCAAGTATCTCCCTGCAAAAATTTGGATATAGCTTCAGCTTAAGAATAAACAAAACATTCTTCAACCTTGCAAGTTATCAAAATTTTTAATTGAAGTCATGCAGATTCATATTTGGAGCGATGAGAAGCAACTGGTGTAATCTGCACTGGATTCAGATAAAATTTCCAAATAAATGTAGCCCCAAGGGATTACTTTGGAAGGACACAATTCTGAAAACTTTTTAACTACTTAAATCAACCAGGCGAGTCTGCGGAACTTTCCCTGTGACAACTGTGAAGCCATAAAGCATTCCCCTATGGTTTCCAGGGACAGGCAAAATACCAGTAGGCCTTCTTGACATGCTTCAATGCATTTCAGCTCACCAACAACCCTTGTTTTAGGGAACATGAGGCTATTAAAGATGTTCTAACAGCATAGAAGTAAACCTACATTAAACAAGCTAGTAGCCACATACACCTACTTCATTGCAGTTTGGCTGCACACCCTTCCCTGTGTAGGAAAACCCTTCCCATAAATGCTGTTAATCTTATTCTAACCATACTTTTGTAAATACAGTGACATGGTCAATGGTCCCACAGAGACCGCATTTCCCAATAATGAGGGAAATGGTATTTACAGGAAGGACTTAAATATTTCTTTTGTACTGGAGCATGCATTTTTGCATGTAGTATATGAACCCCCTAATACAACTATGACTAATGTACCCATCTAATTAAATTTTTAAAGCATTCCAGCACGTCAGTGTCAAATGTTTGCCTCCAGTTACCCTCATAACACTGTCAAATAAACTTCTGCTTGTTATATATGTGCTCCTTCCACACCATGTGAAATTGAGGCATCATCATCATCCTCACAAAGACAGGAAAACTGCCTCCTGTTCCCTCTTGTCCCAGCAGTGATCCTTAAGTTTTTAACTTGCCATTTCACACCTGCTCTTCTGCAGGAAGATCCCATTTACTGTTATTCAATGCAAGGATTAGAATTTGGAGTTAGATGATGACATGTGTATGCAAATAAAAGGAAGCAAACCATATACAAAACTTTATTTCATTTGCAGTTTTCACTGAAGAAAAATGAGGCTTTCCCACTAACCATATAGCTGCTTGGAAACAACCTGGGGACAGATGAAGCAGGAAAACAAGCTGCAGGCTAGTAACTGTTAGGACATCAAAGCCAGGTGAAAAGGTCTGTAAGGCACCTCTATGTTATATCCCCCTGAATAACGAGAAGGTTTATGTTTGGGGATAAAGTGGGATTACTCCCCCAAATCAGGCATTACCAGGAAAATAAAGACATTGTTTAGTTCAGTCTAATCTTCTTTTTACAACACAGACAGGTCATCATGCAATCTCCCTGAATCTCTAGGTAAGCACTAAATTGTTGCCTTTAATTAGTCTGCAAGTTACAGTTTAAATGCAGTGGCCTGACATCTCAATTAGGTAAGCAAGATAAGATCCCAAGAAATGATTTCTCTGGTCTAATATTCTACAGTGAGGCCCTTCAGAGTACCAACACAATGGGTATTCTTCTCGCCATGTGGCAGATGCAAACGGGGGCATTCAAAGTGTGCTGTTGTGAAGGAGCACTGCATACTGCTTTAATCCCTTAGTTTACATGCTCGTTATTTGAACAAGTTCTAGAAAATAACCCTTCATTAATATCATTAGGAGTAGACTGGGTCCAAGCCCATTAGCTACCTACTAGCTGTGGATATGGTTGACTCTCTATGGCAATAAAATTGTTTGGGGGATTTTATCAATCAACTGCAAATGAGTATTTCAGGTTGAAAGTTTTTACAGCAGCAGATTTTCACCAATGAGTAAACCAAGATAAAAGCCAGGAGTTCTGGGTGTGCTAGTTCCCCCGTACTCATGGGGAATATTGCAGACCAAAGTGTGGCACAGACTTGAGTTCTGCGCCTCAGGGTTTGTGTTTTGTGTTTAGAGATTTAAGATATTTATTTTTCTTAAATTGTTGAGCCTTTCCCACTTAGAAAAAAACACCCAGCAAAGTCAAAGGCATTTGTATGTATGATGGGCTTTTTCCTAGAAGAAACTGGGCAAAATATAATTCCAATAATATAATTCCAGAAATTATTACAAATAAGTCAGGCTTGTTCTGAAGAGGCTGAAGTCTTTTTTTGACTTGGACCACAAAACCAGGTTTAGGTTATATCAAAAGAGATTAAGAGGCAATAATATGCAGCTTCTAAATTTAGAGTGCTGAATAAACCTGGTGCTTAGGTTGCTAGGTAAAGTGTCTGCAGATTGTTCAGTGCCCAGGAATGGGATTCATGCAGTTGAGGACAGGGGCAGTCAGCAGGGGACTGCTTAAGTCGTCTTATGAAATGCTAAGGGAGGGTGTGGACTTTTTAAAGATTTAGGGGTCTTCCTCTGGACCAAGCAGAGAGAGTTCCTTTTTAAAAAATTCATGGTCATGGATCTTCCATGGATTTTTGAACCCTGAATCCTTCCCCTAGAAATGGAGAAAGAGTAGCTCTTCTCTGCCTCGTAACAGGGTTTGAGGGAAGGTGAGGCCAGCTTGAGAGAGGCATGGTGCTGAGAGCACTGCTTCCCTCCTGTCCTCCCTGTGATGGTATTCAAGCCCACATCTCTTGCCTCACCCTGCTGAGCTTCCTCCCTGTGCATCTGTAGGACTTGAGTCATTTATAACCCTCCCTGTAGAAAGTGCTCCCCTTCACACAGAGCACTACAGTCTGCAGAGAAGAGGAAATATGTGCCAGGACCCCAGCAGATTTTGGGTTGCTCCAAGATAAGGAGGGGGAAGTACAGAGGGTCTAAACTAGTACGTGAAAAACCCAAATGCTATCTAAATTTCATATTTGGTGATTAAGTCTTGTGAGAGAGTACCCAAATTGCCGTGTCGGTGGTTAAGCAGTAAGCTGGTTCAAACAAACAAGCGCTTTTCAGCAGGGGCTTACTCATAAAAATTTTCATATCTCATTAACCAGTTGATTCTGCAAACCTCCCCCACCCATTAATTTCCCCCCCCCCTTCTCTTGGCATGCTTCCGATTTCTCACAGTGGCAGCTGCGCACAGATGAATAGTAAATCAAACACCCTAAAAACTGTTGTTTTAATACAATGTCTAAGATTTCCCAATTCTCTCCTGCCCCCCCTACCTTGTTATTTTTCTTGACAACCATTCTGGCTCATCTTTGTCTGGTAGTAAAATAACTAAATCTGGTAGCAAAAACCTGACCTGTATTTTTATTTTTCTGTAGAAATTAGTGGGTAGGTTAGTAAGTGAAAAGTGAGTAATCCACAAGCAGTTTATATAAGTGGATATTACAGGCTCGTGTTGTTAATTGGTATTAAATACATTTTTTAAATTACATTTCAGTAGCAAATGACTTTTCTCATCAGATTCTCTTGTGGCAGAGCTATTTCTTTCTTCATTGTGGTTATAAGTCTTTGGAGAAATCAGTGTATGCATCCTCTGCAGCTTTTTTTCCATCCTCTCCCTGGGCCATGCCATCTGGCAGTGTCATCTTAATCTAAAACTTCAGGTGCCTCTGTTGGCCTGAAAACCTTCTGAAAGCAGACTGAGTTCACCATGCCTTAAGAGACATCCTCTCTGGGATGAAAATACCTTCACTGTTTCCCAGATGTGTTTGGAGGCTTCCTAGACCACGGTGCAGCATCAGAGGTGGCTTCCTGACTCGAGAAAGGGTGAATGAATCCCCTTCAGCAGGGCTGCAATTCATTGAAGCAGATAGTTCATAGTAATCAAGGGCTCAATCTGCTGAAGGAGTTATTGAACTTGTGTTACCTCTCTGCAACTTGGCTTGTCTAGTGTGGGACACACAAATTCTGTGTTAGTGTTCCTATCTCACAAGGGTTTTTTCCGTTTGGCTATTGCAGTGGAACCGGCCAATGGTAAATCCATCTCAGTGAAATGCCATCAGTTATGAGTTAGGAGGAAAACTGTTTTGATTATGCTTGCATTATGCAAATTGCAGATGCAGTGCCAGCGACACTGTACTACTGTAGTGAAACTGCACGTGGGGCAAAATGTCCTTCCCTTCAAGAACAGCTTCTATGTTCCCCTTCCCTGTGAGAGGGAGACTGGGAACACCATGAAAGGCAGAGGCAGAGCACAAGACAAGGGTGTACATGCAACGATCACATCATGTTCTGCAAGCAGCTTTTTCTAATAAGCATCCAAGAGCAACAGCAAAATCTCCTTGTTGCTACCATCGCAGCTGGGTGAATAACATTGCCTATGTGGCACGATCACTGAAAAAAAGCTACGAAATTCAAAGATGAGGCCAAGACCACATCCTTGACTCCAGCCATTCTGAGGAAAAAAAGCTTGATGACAAAACTAAGAGAGGAAACACCAGCCTTAGTGGTGGATCCTCAGAGATTCTGTTGAAGTCCCTCAGAGCTGGACAGGGAAGAGATGGCCACAGGGAGTGCAGCACCGCTGCCATTAGTTGCTCACTCATGTAAGATGGGTTTCGAAGGAGGTCCCCAGTACCCATTGGAAGCCAAAACCTTATGCATGGGTGCTTTGAGTCCACACTGCAATTCTGTATCTTTTAGTTGAAGCTGGGAAACTTTTTGGGGAGCTGCAGAGGATCTGGGAACAGAGAGATGATGTGGAAGTGTAACATAACCTTCTGTCTGCCCAATTTTCTCCTTTCATAAAAAGGCATCTGGAGAAATCAGTACTACTACCTCTGTTCATGCTCCTGCTCCCTTCTTGTGGGACATTATGCTTTTTGTGGCTTTTGGTCTTTTGAAGTTAAGCTTGTTATACAGTCTTGGGGAGTGCTTTGTGGCTTGTAGTGGTGTGTAGGCGAAGAAAAAGGACAGGGCTGTGCCAAAAGCAGTTTGGTCTCTGTTGGTAGAACCGGCTGTTAAAATCAAAGCCAGTTTCCTAAACCATCTTTAAAAACCACTCCAGCAAGCTCTGCTCCCTGCTGCTCAATGGCCCTGTCTTCTCAAAGCCACACCACCCATGCTTGTTTTGGCAGATCACTTGCTTTCCTCCTCCTCCTCTGCCTGCTGAAGTTGTAACTCTGAAGTCTCCACCCATGGTCCCATGCCTTGCACTGGTTTCTGCTGGTCTGGCAGCATGGCCAGCAAAGGAACAGGGTTGGGAAAGGTCTGCAGACCTTTTTGGGCTAAATATCTATTATGTGGGACTGGACTGACTGGCCTTGAAGTGCATGTGTTACAGTGTACAGTACTACAACCAACATTAATGATTTGTAGGCAGGCCATAGTATTTCAACTAACCAGATTAATACCTCATCTGGTACACAAACTCCATATAGCAGTACAAGTTACATGCTGTCCCCAGAAGACCATAACAACTGCTCTAGAGCCATTACCATCTAACTAGCAAATAATATTTGGGCATGCAGGCTCATTCGAAAATGTGAATTATTTCCTGGGAGGCTGCAATGGCTCTGCTAGGTGAACACTAGCTCAGGGCACTCTCTCTCTATAAAGCAGATTATTGACCTGGTGGACCTTGGCTGGCAGGCAGGTATGTGTGCTTGGGCAGCGAGCTGGTAGGCTGGGCTTTGCTGGGAGGACAGCAAACCCCAGGCTGGGAGCAATGTCTTGTTTCATCAGATAATGTCTTCCCGTTCCCACCCTGCTCCTTACTACTTCTCCATTTCTCCTCAGAGGAGGAAAAGGTACTTTTCCAAGCAAAGAACTAATGACATAAATATTTTTAAAGCTTTAAAAAATGCTTTTTAGTTTAAAATTAGAGTTTGTCAAATGAATATTTAAGAAATACCATATTGGAGCTCCTTTTCCAGGGATGTTAAGTTTTGCTGTTGCACATGCAACATATTTCAGCTGTCAACTAACTTCCCCTCCCTCCCTCCCAGGACACCTCCATATTGGCTCTGAAAGGCTCTCTCTCTACACTCTGATGTTTTTCAGTTGAGTTTCTCCAAAGCACAGGGAAAAGTTCTGGAAAGAAGTTAAGGATTACACTCTCATTAAAAAGATTGATTTGGTATTGAAATTAGGGAATCAGATAAGCTCAGAGGAATATGAGCAAGATACAGAGCTCTGCCTCCCTTAGTGATCAGCTCCCTCAGTTAAGGCTTTGGTGACTCGTACCCTAATCCCTGCAGACTGTCTGGTGACTTCACTGACATTAGCTGGCTTCAGCCCATGGTACTGGGAGGTGTCCATATCATAGGATTCTCCACCAAAACAGACTCCCTTTTGCTGAAGTACTCCTTTAAGCCAAGATCAGAGTCCCTGGCAAATGACTAAGCACTGTCCTTGTTTCTGTCTGACTCTGGGGGAAGTATCTTTATGCCAAAAGCACAAAATAAAAAATGTAACTCCAAAACCCGAAGTTGGGTATGTTGGGACAGGTGATACTCAGAGATACTGAATATTCTGTACAGTCAGCACAAATTGTATTTGTGGCTCTGAAAATCAAGGTGTACAATTTGTGTCACTAAATACTGAGTTTTAGGGGTTTGCTTCAAAGAGAGGTTTCAAAGATACCCAGAAAAGCACAAGCCTATTTTAGGTGATGTTAAGTCCTAACTGCTTCTCTGTGGTTTTGAAAATCTTTCCCATTCTCCCCAAATTTGAAAACGTTGTCTTCAAGTGCTGTCATGCTAGAGTTCCTCAGTAATGCTAAAATTCACTTGAAAGAATGTATTTCAAAATGAATACACAAGATTATGCATGGATTCATATGCATGGATTCAGACATTGTTTCATAGACAACAACTGCAGCATATTGAATCTCATATTGAGGAATCATTTCACAGTGCTTTACCGTATGTTTTAGTCCTATCTCCTCTCATCTTTATCAGAAGCCCATATATGTCATCATTCATCTCTCTCCTTGAACCAACAGAATTACAGAATTTGCTTGCTGAAAAGTGTTGAGGTAAACTTCCCCCCCTCCAAGTGATCCCTCTGGCTGTAGGAGAAGGGACCTGTGTGGGGATTTGCCCTTTGAGGAAGGTGAAGGGTGCAGCTGGAGTTCAAACCCATCTAGATTTGGGCTTTATCTTGTTCTCTCCAGGCCTGTAAGGGCACAAGAAATCTGGTGAATTAATCTGCCATGGAGGGGGATGATTTGCCACAGACACCAGATACACAGTTGCGCTCAGGATGTTTTTTATTATGAGAACTTACACTCTGCAGGGAAGGGGAAATGGGGGGAGGAGGACTTCGAGCAGAGACGAGGACCAACTCTTGTCAAAAAATAGCCCATCTTTGCAAATATCCCCTGCCTACCCCCCACATGGAAAGGGTTCTTGGGGAGATATTTTTTTTTTTTTTTTAAGAAATCAACAACAAGAGTCTCTTCTCTCCAGCAGTATTTCTTGATGATGACAGAGCCCCTATTTCCCCTCCCCCCTTGCTATCAGCTGGCTAATCTGCCTGCACATTCTGACACACAGCTGCGAGAGATGAAAACTGTACTGTTGATAGATGAAACTTTGGATAAGATTACATGGTTTTGAATATCTTGATGACATATTTGTCTGAAAAGTCTTTTAGAGGACAGCCTAATATAAATGCACGGAAATGTTTCTAATGACTAGCATTTGTCTACGTACTTGGTTTGGAAGATTAACATTCACGTGTTCTTCGACTGTCATTTGCATTTGTATGTGGAGGCAAACTTTTCAATAATCACTTCTTCATGCCGAGAAGAGTTAACAATTTATTCAAAATACACAAGGCCAAATTAGTCCCTTCTGTAAGGCTGGGAGCTTTGGTGGAGTTGCACCAGTGGTAGATTTGGCTTTGCTGCGCTCTGCAGCAGCCGCAGCTATGTGCCCAGGAGACAGCACACGCTGACCTTGCCTGTGGTAATGATGAAAATCCCCCCATCAGAAAGACAGAGCACAATACAGAGCAAAAGGCGGGGGGAAAAAAAACCCCAAACACTCAAGGTCAGGACAATTGCATCTTTCATCTGTTTTGCTGTGCTGAGCTCTTTAGTTTTTTCTATGGTAAATAAATGCAGTAGGACTCAGTGTAGTGTTTTTATTCTTATCTTCATAACACCCAATAGTGTGGTTGGACCTCCAGAGTGTCACTTTTCAGCAGAGGGCAGAGAACACATTATTTTGACAAGTATTGGCGCTAGCAGTAAGAGTGTGATACCTGGATGCTTCTGAATCCTGGCCTGGCCTAGACTTTTCTGAATTTGGTGCTTCAATCACTTTAGACAACCTACCTTCAAGAACTCTTGAAGAAGCTTCTGTTCCTAAAATATAGAAGTAGTTCTGGAAACCTGGGCCTGTTTGGGTCACAGCGAGTGTGTCTCTGTATCATTCACCTCAGTTTTGCCCTGATACAACAAATGTTGATGGAGAAACTTCCTTGCTGAGGGTCAGAAAGGGCTTTGGTGGACTACACATTAACATGCACCTTCATATTGTCTGCTAATCATGCAAAGAAAAATTATTAGAGCTCATCTGTGCTATAGTAATGTGAAGTCTCTGGCCTCCTCTTTCCTGCACAGAATAAAGTGAAGATACTCCTCAAATCTGGCCCCAGATAATACATTCCAGATGTCTGGGCTAAAAAAAAAAATTGTAACTCACTGTTATAGAGCTGCACTTCTGAAATGGTGGGGTGTTCTTTCCAAGGACATGCATGAAATAGGGCTATGGGAGCGACTCTGTTCACAACACTGGACAGTGCTCAGCACAGCTGGGAGAAGAGGAGGCAGGTGGGAAGGGGAGTTGCAGAACTGAATATTTTATGAAATATGGTTGTGGTGAGGAAAGACAAACACTTGCAGAGACTGGTGAAGCTGTGCATCCCTGAGGGCTTTGGCCAGTTTCTTATACATAAATTAACCTTTCAGTCTGCCTTTAGTGAGTTCAAGCCAGCTTCATGAAATCAGCAGATACCACCATGCACCACAAGCGTTATTTGTGTACTGATGCTGTGGCACATATGATCCTTTGGTTACAGAAGTGTCTCACCTTGGTGTTGCTGGCTGCTGGTTTGAGTTGCCCACAGGTTGTGAAAAACCTTAATGAGGATGCTGCACCCTCCATTGGCCAGGAAAAGGCAGGAAAGAAACCTCTCACGATGTTCCTCTGCATGAGGGGAGTGATTAGGAGGACCGCAATGCACATCAAATAGGCTGTTCATCTGTCCTCTTATTTAACACTCACTATCATTTTCCAATCACCTACTCTTACTGTTATGAGACTTCTGATTATAGATGAGGTATTTTAGCAGAGAAGAGTTACTTAGAGCTGATTTTTCCTTAATACTTGAAAATATCACAATTACCTGGTTGCTTCCTCTTGAATATTGCACATGCTTCTTAAAAGGCTTCTGGGTTGAGCATGTCTTTGTGTGACAGTGTTGTACAATCACAGATACAATTTCATTTGGCTTCCTCTTCACATACCACCATTTCTCTGTAGACTTGCACTGACACTCTTTTCCCTTTTGGAATACATTGACATCTTGATGTCTTCTCCATAGACTCACACTGACACAATGTTAGGGACTGTGTGATGACACCGCAGCCCATGTTAGTGAATGGTGAAATAGCCCTGTCACAAACTATATTATGAAATACTGAAATTGTTTAAATATGTAGTTTTCCACAAAAAAAAAAAGGGGGGTTGAGGGGGACTCTTGAGGGCCTTGAGCTTACCTTGAGGACTGATCAGTTATATAAAAATATGGATGCATTTTAACCTGTGACAAATACAAAGACCTTCATGCCTATCCATTGTCAGAATTCACAGTAGCTAGGAACAATGTTCTTGAGTCATGAACACACCTTATGGTATTTGTCCAATACACATACTTTAAAACTCTAGTTGGGTTGATATTTGATACTAAATGTTTTGGGTTTTTTCTTTACATGAAGCGTAATGACAAAACATGAACTAGCCAAAATCTGGGTGGTATGTGTTGGGTGGGTTGGGTTTGTTTGTTTGTTTGTTTGTTAGGGTCTTTTGAGTTAAGAATACACTTTTATGATAAATACAGAATCAAGTATTCTTCCTTTCAGAAATGGTAGCATAAATTACTCCATTGCACCTAGCTAATTTATTCTAAAAATGACTCCAGTACACATTATAAATTTCTGTTGAAAATGACTTTGATGCTTGACTGGGTTTTGTCAGAGTTTATTAATGAAGGCATTATGTGTGGCAACAGTTGGTTTCTCTGTTTCTTTTGACAGTTATGAGAATCTAAAGTAGGTCAGGTGAAGATGAGGGAGATTGCCCAGGCTCTACTACTTTACTATTCTTTTTAACCATTAAAGACTGCAATGTGTACAATGTAAGACTGAAGAAAAGAATAGCTTTAAAAGAGGTGCAGCTGTTACAGAGAATTTTTCCTAGTAATATTTGGGACATTTATTAGATCTAGGATGAGATAATTTGGACAAATCAACAAGTTAAGACAAATAGTTTTGATTTCTTTGTTTATGGAAAAAAAACCCCACATTTGCTTAAGAATGTTGGAGAGGTGATTTTGTCTCTTAATCCAAAAAGTGATTAATAGTGGGGCAGGCAGACAGGCGGTTGGAATTTGACCACACAGGACAGAGTTCATGAGACAAATTCAACCCTAGTTTTAAATGCTACATGGTCTAATGAGCCTCAGTATATAGTTATTTTCTTAAATGTCTGCCTTGCAGACACCTCAGATCTGGAATTGGAAAAATCCAGCTGTGCTCTTGCTGCTTCTCACAACACAGTGTAATTAGAACGTGCTGATAACTCTGTTGATGCATGAGAGATAAAAATCCATTCTACCTCATGCTGGTGGTAAAAATGCGGTTTCATCAGGAAAGAGAGCAGATATGAATTAAAAACACACTGAAGACAACAGTATCGTTTTCACCAATACACTTCTCTAACATCACCAACTTCAGTATGCATTGTACACTGCTGCTTTATCCCTTGCCTCAGCCATGAGTCAGGACTCTATGGTACTAGACACTGCAGAGAATAAACAGAAGTGTCCACAGCACTGGAAACCCTCATGTCAATAAACTATCCACACAGTGGCTTCTGCAGCAGAGCTCTTCATGAAAAGCTCTTGCTGGTCTGGAGTCAAGCCTCTAATGGAGCTAATTTTTCTTGTGCATCCTGGGACAAACTTGTCACACAGCTTTTTTTATAAGTAGGGGACATGACATTTAATCAAGTTTTCCATGCTAAGAATTTCATGTTATGTATTGTTGAAGATGACTGAAATAGGTTATGTACACATCAAAATGAGTGAACTTTTACCTTTTCTATTGCAAGTTATCCGTGACATCCTTAGAAATCATTGACTTTCTAGCTATTGTTGGGGAAAGGGGAAAAAAGGTTCACCTTGCAAGAAATGCTGACTCAGAGATTTCTCAAGAAAATCTACTTTCTTAGCTGAGGAAGAAAGATTCATTATTTGTTCATCTTGGTGAAATCTAATTGTGATATTTATATTCTGTATTAATTTGATTCAGTAAAGATTTCCAACGTAGGCAAAGAAGCCAATCGTAATAATTTGTTCTGAAGCTTTTATTACTATCGTGTTTTGAATGCAGGTATTAAAACAGCAGTAGAGCAGCAGATGCTATCCCTTGCATATTGCTAAAGATGCTACCTATGCAATTCCTAAAAGCATGAGCCCTTCTAATGGGAGGAAGCAGCAAAACTCCCATTGACTTCAGATGGGTATAGATTTCATCTAGTAAATACAGGACAGTGTTACTTGCTGAGGAACAAAGTAATTTGCAAGGAACAATTTACAGTAGCTTTGACTTCTCCTTTATACTTTACAAAACAGAGTTGCATTCCATATATAAAAGTGACTGCTTTGCATTAAAAACAAGTTTCCCTTTCAAGTTGAGCAAACTTGCTTAAAAAGAGGGGACAGTTGGTACTAGTAGCTGTGACTTAGTGTATATTTTTTCTACTTTTTCAAATACTCATTACAATTCCTACTTCTATGGCAGTATCACACAATAAACATTTCTTTTCTGATTAAGGGATTGAAGGAGAAGTGAATTATAAACAGTATTAATTTAAGAGGGAATTTCTATCCTGTGCTCTGTAGGCCTGAGTTTATATGACCTGAAACAATCAGTCTGAAGAAGTCACATCAGCTGCTGTACACATTCCACATTACTGAGGAATTAAATTAAGCAGATTTAATATCTGTGAAATGGCAGAGGCCTGAAAGAGAATCGTTCAAATTTATGGACTTTGTAGATGATTTACAAGTGCATGTCTAGCAATTTCAGAACCACCAATTGCTTTAAGACCACCTCCAAAGTGTTTTTATCACTTACAGTAAATGTGCTAACATAATGTTTTAATTAAACATTTAAAGTGCATCAAACAAATTTATTGATGCTGCCAGAGGAAGAAGCAGGAAAAAAGAAGAAATTCTACTATTTGCAAAATAACCTGACCTATGTGCCATGTTGTGGCTCTGGTCAGATGCTCTAAAACCTTTCAGCTAGTATCTATAAATTAACAGAAACCTTCCCCTCCCCTCCAGTTCCCTCATTTTCCATCCCCAACCTCCAAATCATGTTGTGCACAAAAACATGGTAAGAGCTTGTTGAAAGCTATTCAGCTATAATATCAAATGGTTGTGAACACTGCATTAATTTTTGCTCCTTGAACACAGGCCTGATATTGAAATGATATATATGATATAAATATATTCCATTCCTGAGAGAGGAGTTCCCCCTTAAAAAAAATAAAAGCCAATACCAGGCTTAACAAAACTTTATCATCCTGTTACCACTTGGGCAGTGTGTTAAATATTCACAACTGGAGATGGTGTTCATTAAAAATCCTTCTCCCTTCTGCACTGGGGATCACAGACCTGACATGGATCCAGGAATCCTATAACCTTTTTAAAAAGAGAAAGACCAGCATTGCATTTACATCACCTGAAAAAGCACATTCAGATTTTATCCCAGTTTGTCCCCAGTTTCATGCCTGTAGAAATGATGTGGGGTGGCAGGGGCAAAGATTGGCCCTAGGAGCACTGTAGTCCTTCTCACCACCTCCTCCAGTTCTGCTCATTGCTTTCCAAGAAGGTGGACCTCAGGGAATGTGGCACAGCAGCTCAGTGCAGAGAGGCTATTTGCAGAGGGCTAAATTATGATTTATGCTTTATGGCACCAAAACTACAGGCATGTTATTTGTGTACATAGTATAGACTGGGTTTTCCTAGTGAGGGGAAGAGTATTTTGTCTTCCTGAGTAAGCATTCATTTTAGAGACTGATACTCATGGCAGGTTTGCTTTCCTACATATCTTTTCTTACATACATCTGTCGCTGTGTATGAGAGAACAGCTAAATACAGTGGGTCATAATATGAATGGAAAGAATATTTCTGTACCGAAGGGACTTACAGATGCTAGTGCCTAGAGATGGGCTTCTAAGCAATTCTTGTTAAGGTCAATACTGCCTGCTAACAAGCTGATAAACAAATGTAAAGTGCATTTCATGTATATTATATTACTTATCATCCACAATTTCATTTGCTCCATTTGTTCAAACCAAATAACCATAAACATCACAGGGTTAGAAATGAAATGAGTGGTTGGGTCTGCCAGAAACAATAGGCAAGGCAAAATGCCATGGCAGAGCTGAGAACTGGCTATTCCTGGGAGACTAGTCTTACCTTTGTTAAGATGAAGAAGTAGTTAAAAAAAAAAAAAAAAAAAAAAAAAGAAAAGGACAAGTAATTTGATCATTAGGGATCAGAACCCTAATTTTTGCATGTCATTCAATCACCAGTTACATGAAAGATGCTGTGTCATCTAGCACAAGGAAGGATAATTATTTTAATGGTGGTAATTCAGTGATGTGAGAGCCACTAACTCCTCATCCTTTGTGATCTCCCATCATGTACTGACTCATCCCAGCACTGTTTAACTGTGCCTTGAAACACAAATTTACTGCAGGGTGTTATTGTGGCTCAATGGTTACCTTGTGGTCCATGTCTATCTTTGTATCTGTTGTCTCCTGCTTTATATTTAGCTCTTTGGGCATTCTGGAATTTAGCATAATGGAGGCCAATCAATGATGTGAGCCACTGAGCAGTAACAGTGTGAATATGAAGAAGTAATAATTGTGGCTTTCAACATGAAGGTAGAGACATTTTTCCAGAGAAAAGAAATAAAGACCTCAAAAGAAGGGTGCAGCATTTCTCTTCCTATCACTTCATAGTGTATGATTTACCATTGTGTTCTAGGGGACTGATTTTCAAAAAGAATGAATTTTGCATTAAATTCTGAGTATGGTTGCTCCAGAAGATATTTTCCTATTCAGATGATGAGCTGGATGCATAAGTAATGGTAATATGCACATTCAGTCATGAGAAAAAAATTTGCATGCCCTGTAAAGACCTAAAAGTTGAACATCTGGCCTTTTCTGTGGCACCTCAATTTTGTAGCAATGTCTTCCCTTCTTTGAAAGGTTTATTCCTAAAACCATCAGATCATCACAGTCTTGATACAACATTCACTTCACACTGTTCATAAATAAGCCAAGCTCATCTGTGGTGGGAATGACTTCAATTGTTCTGCATTACAGATACTGTGCTTACTTTACCCTGAAGTCCTTGAACTACACATTACTGGACACATACAAAAGGAAAGCGGGTGCTGTTCTGCCATGTAGGAGGGACTTAGGACAGTCTGTATTTTGCCCTAGTGGAAAAGCTTCATTAAACCTCTATGGCATATGGTTTATGTAGGATTGATAGTCAAAGGGAATCAGATGACAACTCTTTCCTGCTAACCAGATCTCCTATTTTCTGGAAATATATTGTTAATTGTCAGTGCCAACTGAGAGAAAAGAATGCCTAAAATGAGGTAAATTAAGTACCAGATACCATTCATTTCCTCTTAGTTTTGTCCTGCAGCCTGCTCACTTAACTGATGTCCTGTCCCTAAGCTGCTAGGTTTTCTGATAAGACCAAGAGCTATACCTGTCCAGGGTACTGTATAATGCAATTTATCTTTTTTTAAATCCTCTTAATTTGGAAACATGGTGATGGAAATTGCCCCTAACCAGAAAGACTGATGTACCAAGCACTTTTCTTGTGTCTGTTTACTACCTGGCTGCTGATGCTGAAAAGCATTGATATGCTACAGGTGTTCCCTCTTCAGAGTAAGTCTCCCACATCTTGTCTTCCTTTTTGTAATTTTGCCTTTGCCCCAACCACTCCAAGCCTCTAAAGAAGTTTGAATTTGGACTTTGCAGCTCTGATTATGAGTCATAGCAATATTCTCACAGATCCCAGTATATTAGTTAGGGGACTTGTGAAACAGAGGAAAGACGGAGAGTTATTAGTTGATATTCCCAAATGAAGGGCCAAATGCTGAAGAACTTCCTCTACTTCTATTCAGTCTTGGCTGAGGCAAAATTCTTGTGTAGCATCAATAAATAGTTATCTGCTAACTAACAAATGATAGTTAACTGCTAAGTTCTAATCATCAGACTTTCGGTCTGATATTAAGCAATGTTAGGGGACCTTAGCTTTTAGACTCCCAGCCTCGGTTTGCAAGACTTCCATTCAGGAAATTAAATCATTTTAGGATTGAATGACATTTTTATCTTTAAAATTATGAGGAAGCTAATGCTCCTGATTGGAAGTCCTGCTTCTAACCCTGACAGCTGCCATGTGAGTCCAAAGGAGGAGGATGACTCTCTGAACCTGGGTATTGTTAAAAGCAGGTGATAGGGAAGATAATGAGGGGGGTTACGAGTCATTCCTGCTTATGCAGACGCTTTACATGCTTGTACTTCTGACCCCAAGATCAAGTCCCAGATAGCAATGTATGTGAAGTTTAGTTGTCTTTCAGAGATGACACAAGAAGCCTAAAACTGAACTTTTTTTCTGTGAGGAAATCCTGTAGCAGCACTACTTTGCTACAGTAACTGCAGCTTTGCAGCCCCTTTGCTCAAGTAGGCATGGCAGGAATTCATGCTGGATTTCTGGCTAGCAGTCAGAATGAAATTTCTACAGACAGAAAAATCCTCTCTCAAGAAGGGCACTCAGAGGAAACAGAAGGAGAGACCCTCAGGAACTGTCACCTCTGCTAATCTAACAACAGTTTGCCCAGCTGAGGCTTGGTGTCAGGCGTTTATTCATCTGCATTAGCCCTGGGAAAATAAAAAGGAGGCTAAAAATTAATCTTTGCAGGTGGCAAGTGCTGGAGTGAGTTGACATGGTGGTGCAAATTTTTTCCAATACCAGGAATGTTATGTAGCAGTGGAGTGACCAGACATCAGGGTTCATGCGTGGTAGCTTGAATCATACAACTCAAGGCACTACGTGGTCATCTTGGAGTTAAGTGCACCTTTTTACACTGACCTGTTTAATTTTGGTGATATGAAGGCATTGGTGTCCTGATTCTTCACAGTGACTATGCCCATCCAGCTACAGTCAACCTCTATTCCCAGCTGTACTTGTAGAATATTGTGGCATGATGGATATCTTTCCTTTAAATTTGCAAGGGTAGATCTGCTAATAGCAGGGTGCTTGAGTCATCTGGAAAGCAATAGAAACCTTATGGTGTATCATGCCTTTTATTAGTGGCTCCTAGCACTTGATTTTGGATCATCCCTTTCAAAGCGACATAGCCAAGTGCTGCTGGAATCAACTTCAGGCTGAGCCTTGAATTTCAGGCAGATAAAAAAAATAAATCCCTGTTGGAAGAGACTGCAGGGGATGGAATCTAAACCTGCTGGGGATAAACTAATGCCAGAAAGTGCTAGCCTGCCACTATAAGAAAGCAGTTTCTAAGTAGTTGGGTAGTTACCTTAACAGCAATAAAAGGTGTAAATCTGTAGAGGGGGCAGAAAGAATAAAGAGAGAAACTGCCCAACCTGTCTCATACTCTGCAGGGAATAATGCAGTCTACATTCACAGTAACTGATCCTAGTAACTGCTCTAAATGGAGAGCAAAAACCTGTGGCTGAAATACCTGTACAAATTGCAGGGAGACAAGTCTGTATCTTCAGTGCTCTCTCTGTCTGATTCCTGTGCTGTGCAAATACGTAAGATCTGCCATTGCTAAAGACCTTTAAGTCCCTTTGTATGACATAGTGAGTACAGAACTAAACACCTTCAGGTATGGAAAGACCTCTCCAGCAGCACCATGAGGTTATTACTTTTTCCCAGAACAATAAATGCAGTGAGTGTGTGATAGGCGTGTAGTGTCTTAAAATACATTTCAGGCTTTACATTAATATGAGGCAACAGACCACCTTCTTTTTTTGATGAATACAAGTAGTTGTAGAAATGTGCTCGCACCCTGGGAGAATGGCTCCTGGGCACAGGTAATAGTTTTTTGGTTTTCATAAGCCAAGCTGGTCTTGAGAGCAGAGGATAATAAAGCTGAATTTGATAGTTGCATTTCAGACCCTTGGAGCTTATCACATATGGCCATTAGGGCAGGGTTAAATAAACATAATTAGAGAAGTTCCTTCAGAAAAATAGTTCTGCAAAAGGCTTCAAGTGCACACCTATTCAGTGCCCTGCTTGAAGTACTAATGCTGCTCCACTGCTAGAAGCAAATGCCTTTTGAAGGCAGTTCAAGAGCCACTGTGCAGTCACTTAGCTTTATAGTTTGCTAGCTGCATGTCATCTTTGAAGACTGGGAAATTGCAGAGGCAGTACCGTGATTCCCAGCTGAGTGAAGCAGACACTTGACACATTTCATCCCTTGCAATTAAGAGAGAAAAGCAGAATCGGGGGAAAATTCAAGCGGCATTTTAGCAATAGACCACTCCTTTACCAAGATGAAGTACAAGCATCACCCACAGATATATGCAGGATGGATGCTAAGCACAGACAGTAATAAATGCATGTGAACTTTGCATGAGAAAGCCTCACACTTAGAAGACTTCATTTATTTCTCTTAGTCATTTACACACATCCTTCTAAAGTGAGAAAGTGCAAGCATAATCAAACCCTGTGTGCAAATTACCAAGTCAAATGCTGTTGTTCTGTTCTCTTTTAATTTCAGAGTGCAAACCTCCCAGTGCAAAAATACAATCTTGTGATAAAATGACTAATACATGACTAAAGCCATTTTCCATTGTGCAGGCATAGCTCTGGGGATCATTTGTTTTTTTCATGGTAGATCCCTCAGACAGTGAATTCCTCTGGTGGTTGGGATTATATTAATGAACAGGGCTGTTAGTGACCTCAAGGGAGCTGAAATAGGATGCCACTCTGGTTGCCATTATTAATTCCAACTGCAGGTGTGAAAATTAATTTCACGGGTATTTTTATCATTTCCTTTTAGTTAAGGATTAAAGTTTCCGAGTGACCCAGACTCCGGATGGAGACAAATCTGAAATAGGTCTGCCTGGCAGTCCTGTAACAGTGAACTAATTCTGATGGTGTAGGTGGGAAAGAATGGAATATAAGACATTCCATCCCTCACTTGGTGAAGACAATTAATGACACCCATAGATATCATATGTCATCATGACATATACTTCTTTGCACCGAGACTCTGTAAAGCAATCCAGTAAATTGCAGGTTGTTTTCATTTCTGGGGAAGAATAACACATTTGCCAATAACAGGAGAAAAAAGGAGAAGTTAAATATATCAAACCAAATCAAATGTAGCTGATTAGAAAGCCACAGTTTCCATTTGCTGGCACTGGTACTGTTTTCACATAGATTTTATGACAGATGCTGCTATATCTCCCCAGTCAAGAAGACAGCTCCAGCAGCCAAGCTTCTGCCACAGAAATCAAACCTGGCATCGTTCACCATAGGGGAAGTTGGGCTATTGAACTGGGGAAATAAGAGGAGAAAGGCTTGGAGGGGACCTAGCTCCCCTCGGTTGGAGAGGACAGGAGACATAATAGCTGGGTCCATTAAGAAGGGGCATGCTGGGAAGGGGGGAACACCCCCACCACCCCTCATTTCTGCCCATTATTAAACCTTAACTCCTGCCAGTTCAGATGGTGAAGGTGTTGGCTCAAAACCTGTCCCCTATTTATTGACACCTCCTCCTGCCAGAGCTCAATGAGTAATGCTCAGAAGATAAGCAGGTTAGGCCAGATTCAGTCAGATAATTAAAGGTTGGAGGTAATGTAAGATCCTTATGTGCTCTTATACATACAGCTCATCTGGGATTTTGATTTATAGCACGTTGCGCTTATAACCACCTTTGATCCCAGAGCTCTCCTCATGTCTGAGGTATCTTTGTTGCGTGGACAAGCACTCCACCTACTCTAGAGGTGGACAGAGAGAGTAGCAGAGGTCCTGCCCAGGGGGTGCAGGGCTCAGGCTCTCATCTGTACTGCAGTCATCAGTCCCCCATCTATCTTTATTTTAAGTGTTTCTCCTCACTGCAGCCGTGCAAAGCCTTTTCGATCTGATGTCTCTCCCCTCATACCTCCTGTAGCTGTTTCTAACAACATCACCCGAGTGCACAGCAGGGGGAAAAGCTGCTGCTTGGAATTGGCTTCACTTTACCCCTTCCTGAGCTGAGAGTGACCCTCCCTGCACAGAGAGCTGCAAGAGCTAAGGAAGGCTCAATGCCAGCCCTCTTCTCTATAATGAACCTTTTTAGGTCATGTAAGCCAAGAACCTTGTGTTGCTAAAGACCCCATCAGTTACTTTAAGCAGTTAGCGTATTTTACTGTTTACACTGAATAAGCCCAGAGCACAGCACTCAGCCCATCACACAGAGCAGTTTATCACCAGAAATTAATGAGTCTGTGCCATCTCATGCTTCAAGACATTAAATCACAGATTTGTTTAAAATTTACTGAACTTCATAACTTTTAATAGAGACTGTCTCAGCCTTTACAGTTACACATCAAAACATCACGTCAGAATCATGCCCTCCTCACCACTTACTGACAGTTGGCGTTAAGAAAGAGATAGTGTTTAAAATTCACTCATTTTTTCTCATGCTGCCACTGCAACCATTCCTTACCGTTGAAACAACTTAATGCAGAGCAGGAGGAAGAAAAACAGCAATGATTTTTCTGAGCAAAACTAGAAATAAATGCAGAATGTATATCGTAGGACATTATCAGAGAGCTAAGATATATAACATTAATGTAATTGCTTTATTCTCTTCCCTTAACCAACACTAGTTTTCTGCTTCTCTAGATTTTTCAGATTAATTTGTGCGTGATTTTTTTACCAGGTTCTCTGTTTAACCACTTCAGCTAATTTCAGAGCAAACACCACATTATATAACCAAACATGATGATTCCCCAAGGTATAAATGATAACTTCCACCATAAAGCCTGATAAAAATCTTTATTTCAATTTCAGTTTTTATTTCTTTTAGAGAAATAGATATTTTAGCATCAAAATGTCTGATTTTTACATTTAGGCAAAGCCATTAATGAAAATTAGTAAACTAGGACATGCATCATGAAATAAGCACAGTACAATTCTTCTGACACCAACCTTTAGTGTCACCTACAGCTTTTCAGTCATACCTCTGTGCTGTCTTTCCTTCAGATAGAGACATTGTTTCTGGATCATAGAAAGTTATTTGTAATAGTTCTAGTGTTTTACAAATGTTATAAGCAAGCAATGAAAATATTCTTATTGCTAAAAAGCCGTCCCTTCATTTGGACTTGGGGTACATAGAGCAAACTCATGCACTCAGGTGTAGCACCAATGCTGCCTCTTCCATGTCATGACTCTCAGGCACTTCCAGGGGAATAAAATCAAAGCAGCTGCTAACACCTTGAAATTCCTAGAGCTAAAACACAAGTCTTCTCAGATATGGCACAAAAGCAACCAAGATGAGTGTTAAGCCTGCCTTTTCCAGCTACTACTTTCTAATTTTGCAACAGAAACTTTACATACAAATGAATAGAGGTTGTATGTTTCAACTCTGTTCAGAATGGCCAAATATGAGACTAAATAGGAGAAGAAAATTGTTTTCCTCTTCTATTGCAGAGTTTTGAAATGTGGCAGGTCTAGTGGATTGGTAACACTAATGCAAAACTGGAAAGTGAAGAGAGAGGAGAAGCAAGTTTCATTAACAGAGCAAATTCTACATAAAATATACTGGAGTTGATGGAGGAAAGGAAGAGACAGCCAAGATGTTCAGCTGCAAGTGGAGTCCAATTTGACGCTCAGCATGAGTTTAAAGGGAAGATTTTCTCAGCCTTAAAATAAAAGAGCAGTATCAGATGCGTATGGGGCAGAAAACTGTCGTCACAGAAATGGATTGTACCGGGCTTGGGAAAAATGAGAGTGGCAAAAGTAGCTCGTTTTGCTGCGCTACATATATAGATGTGCTCATTTGAATTCTCCCAGGGGGACTGGCTTTATGTGTTCAGACAAAATATACAGGCATTCTCGCACGCAGCATCACAATGATAAAACCAGAGCATAAAAGAGATCCACCACAAGCTAACTGGGAATATTCCCTTTGAATTTCGGGGAGCAAACCTGATTTCCTGCCAACAGATCTGTTGATGTCTTTAATTTCTTATAGGGCCAGCACTCTAACATAAACAAATTGCTAACATCAAGGACCTGATCCTGCTTCCACTGAAATCAATACAAATGTTGTCATTGGTTTCACTGGGATCAGGAATTCAATCCTACCTTTCTTGAAGTCAATAGGGTTGGGGTTTTCTCTGCATAAGTAAGGTTGCATTAATACTGCAGAATGGGCCTAAATTATATTATTTGGATTTAAAGCCAAACATAAAAATAGGATTAGGGGAAAGCAAGAAATGTTTGAGAAAGTGAGTTTAGAGCAGCAAACATTCACAGCGTTACCAGGTCACCAGGACCTCAGCCGGAGCAAAGGCTGCAGTGGCACAGCCTCCGTTAGCCAAGTCCATCATAAAAGTACTGGGGGGAACAGAGAGAAGAAATTCACTGTGGAGATCCTTTTTCATCTGCTCCTTCTAAAGTATACCTTTGAGTCACTCATTCTTTATTAAAAATAAACAAAACATTGACAGAAGAAATTGTCATATATATACACATAGTGATTGATTCTGCTGCTTCTTTTCCCTCTTCTCAGATACAGGGTTGTTCTGTGTTTCTGTAGCATTACTGACAAATCAGAATTTACTGTACATATGTTTGTGTTCCACTTAATAAAAAATATACCTGTATTTTCAGATAAACTTTGTTAGTAATTCATGAGGTAAGTGACTATTTATGCTAATAAGTGAGAAATATATTCTCAAGCATAATGCATTACATAAATCTGAATGCAAAATGTTCAATTACGAAGTAAATGCAGGTAATGCAAATAGTAAATTACTTCCAATAAAAATATATAAAGAATGTGTCTTCAAAGAGAGAGAGGCTTTTATTTGCCTCTATGAGTTGTTTAAAGAGAAAAGAATTAATAAATACTGAATTGCTCTTACGATGATTTAGCTCATAATTCACCAATCCATAGCGACTCCCAGTAATCAGACTGTTGTTTCATACCCTCCAATATAAGGCAGGGCTGTTTCCTCAGCAATTTTATCCCTACCAGATTATCTCGTCTGATTCTATTAATTCTCTCCCATAAATCTGCTAACAGTGATATGTGATTTACTTACCCTGTTAACTGATCTGAAGACTGTTAAAAGGATTTATCTAGCACTGCACCTAGGAGCAGTTTATGCCTTATCACTCTGTTACTCTGAAGAAGTCTTTCTGAAATCAATTTGGCTGGTTTCATACTTAAATTCGGTGGACACTGTTTAGTTCTGCACCATAAAATAAGACACTAGATAAACAAAGGGAGCAGTAACTGTACTTAATGTGTTGCTCTTGATATGTGTTTAAGTTATAACAAATTACACTCTGAGTCCATATAACTCATAACCTGCACATGTGCTTCTGCTAAATCTTCTGTGTTAGATACACACACACACACGAATGCTTCAGCGATGGAAGTCGTTGCATAGCCTGCTGGCGTGCTCGTCCCAGTGCAGGGCAATCCGAGTATTTGGAGTTAATGTTTCACGTTCCCCTGTGTGATTTGTCAGAAAACTCTCCCACAATAAATATACATTACTTTGAAGGCTTATGAACCAGGTCAGCAGCAAACTGGGAGCAAGCAGGGCTCCACATTATGTCGTCAAACAGAGATGCTTAAAACCAAACCGGTGCAAGAGCCTGTGAGAGGGACGCTGGAGTTTTCCCTCTGCCTGGCTCAGGGCAGGATTGTTACAAACAGTGCTGGGAAAAGGGAGCAGTCTGGGGGAATTGGCCTGCAATAATTGTGGAAAAACTGAAGACTGAATAGCTCTAATTGAAATGAAAGTGTGTGATTGTTATGGAAGAAACACTGTTAATAGAGGACTGTAAATGTTTAGACACCCATTGTGAATGGCCAAATAATAAAGAAAAATACTACTAAAATGAGAATTATATAGTGTAGGGAGGAGAATGCTGCTTCTGAAGGTTATCCAAGAATTGCTAATTATCTTTTTTTCTCTTCTGGGCTGAACAGTAGAGACATTTTGGTGCAGCAGTTCCGTGTAACAATCATGCAAGAACAGTATTGTACAACTAATAATTTTACTTGCTATTCTGGTAGGTCAGAGCTTCAATTAATTTATAGCACTTGCTTACATTGGTACCTCAATTAAGAGATGGTCCCCATTAGCTCACATAATTTCATACCCTTTGTCTAGAGTTCAGAATGTACTCGGGAAATTTACTTGTTTGCAAATGTAGCACTTTGAATCCTCAACATCCAAGCAAACTATTTTACAGGGCTGGAGTCACATTTCCACAGCCATCTATCAAACAGGCAAGTGAAATACTGTGATTATATATTCTGAAAAGCAATAACCTTTTCATTTAAAAATATTAGCACACATTTTATGCCTCTCATAGGTGAGCATGTTAAGTGATATACAGTACCACATTCATCTTGCTCAGGGAAAAAACAAATACAGGGAATTGGACTGTCCTGGGGGGATTTATGCCGTGAGCCTGGAAGTTTTGTTGATTCCAATGATGTGAAGAAATAGGAAAGCCAGCCCGAGTCATTAAGTTGTATTACCTTTGTTACGAATTGCAATCTGTAAAATAAAGCTAGCAGATGTCCACAGCTCTGTGTGCGCGTGTGTATTTCAGGAACATACAGAACTATATTTTGATTTTGTTAACGATGTTGGTAGCGTTTTTTAGCTTTATAGAATTGCCTCTCTGATCATTTCTAGATGTAGTTATCTCCCTAAATTTGCAGCATGCCCTACCGTTTTTAGCTGCCAGGAACAGTACATGACTTTCAGATGTTAGTACTGGCACTCACACTGATAATGGCATAGT
Organism: Ceryle rudis; assembly: GCA_033439905.1. NCBI lineage: Eukaryota > Metazoa > Chordata > Aves > Coraciiformes > Cerylidae > Ceryle > Ceryle rudis. Next base: position 412 of record JAAGNO010013815.1, on the reverse strand, counting down.
CAGAAGATGTTATCCATTTGTAAATCCACTAGCTAAGTGCTATTTCCTAAGCAGAGATTCTTTGGCTATTGCAAATAATGATTTTCACAGTCGGTGAAAAATTACCCAGAGACTTGCCCACACCTACCAAGTAATACCCTGTGCACAGTTATAAATAGCAAACTCCAAGGGGGAAGGGAGCGGGCAAGGGGAGGATTCGAAGTACAATGTTCAAGAAGCTGGTTTAATATATGACCAAGTGTCAGAAGTCAGGTTTCTGAGAATTACTTTTCAGATAAACAACTTTATAGCACTGTACTTAATCTTACTTACTAGAGACATCTCATTTATCACGGAATTACAAGTAACTTTAATTCTATCGATATTCCCATAAAGCCCGGTCGGAAAATCGAGCCTGGCAGCTCCGGAGGTT